>VNJR01007389.1:0-103634 GCA_008042585.1 Drosophila punjabiensis
AAAGACAACAACAAAGACAACAACAAAGACAACAACAAAGACAACAACAAAGACAACAACAAAGACAACAACAAAGACAACAACAAAGACAACAGCAAAGACAACAACGAAAACAACAACAAAAACAACAACAAAAACAACAACAAAGACAACAATTAAGACAACAACAAAGACAACAACGAAGATAATAACGAAGTTAAAGACAGCAACAAAGACAACAACAAAGACAACAACAAAGACAACAACAAAGACAACAACAAAGACAACAACAAAGACAACAACAAAGACAACAACAAAGACAACAACAAAGACAACAGCAAAGACAACAGCAAAGACAACAACAAAGACAACAGCAAAGACAACAACAAAGACAACAACAAAGACAACAACGAAGACAACAACAAAGACAACAACAAAGACAACAACAAAGACAACAACAAAGATAATAACGAAAATAAAGACAACAACAAAGACAACAACAAAGACAACAACAAAGACAACAACAAAGACAACAACAAAGACAACAACAAAGGCAAAAACGAAAACAACAACAAACTCATCATCAAATTAAATCACAAACTCAACAACATACTCAACAACAAACTTAAGAACAAACTTAACAACAACTTCATCAAAATCTACTTATCTTTAATAAAGTTCTAATTAATATCTGCAAATATTAGTGAATATATATATAGATTCTGTAGCACTTCTGTACAAATAGCAGTGATATTTTATTTCTTAAATCTCAGTAATTCAAAGTAATTAAATATTTTCCTCGTGTTAACTTAGTCAAAGCGTTCCTAGAGTTTTAAAAGGTCTTCTAAACTTCTATAAACTCGACTGTACAAATGAAGTGAACTAAAGACTTGCCCTCGGATTCAATACGATTCAATGGGAAAGAGAGACGATTTTTCGTGACAGGCACTTGCTAAGCCCGACCGCTTAACTCCGTGCGGTTACTTATTAACTTTTATGGACCATATATAAGGCGCAATTTTTTCCCATTTTCAACAAGCCGCAAGCCGAAGCGGCAACCGAACGAACTCATCGCTGGCAAAGTGGCTGAGGAAGGGGAAAACCAGTCCAAAAAGGAAAATATATATGGAAGCTAAAAGCAAATGCAAGTGCCCAAAACTTAAGCCGAAACTAAACCAGACGAGGAGAGTCGCATTTCTTCGGCCAGAGCAATTTACCAAATATGTACCTTTCACTTTGAAAATCGTAAAATGTCACAAACTGTTCAATAAAAACCCAAATGACAATAAAAAATTCGATAAACAAGCGGTGGAAAATGGCAGACTCGAACTCGAACTCGAACTCTGGAGTCCAGAGTAAAACTCAGAGTCAAACACAGGCATTGGCCAACAACAGCAGCAACAACCACGACAACAATGCAAGCCATTGCATAAATTATTGTAAATTTATGCGAAAATTACAGCAACAACTGCGCCAGCAAACGGCAGACGTCAGCAACGGGAATCGAAGATTTAAAGCGGCCGTTTTTTTTTTTTGCCCAACAAGTAGAAGCAGGCAAATACTCTACAACATTAAAAAAGGCCAATTAAATTCGAATATTTTTGGGAATTAAATACTTGCTGGATTTACCTTGAAAGTAGCTTTTAATCAGGAAAAAGTATCAAGATTTGATGAATATGTTTAGGAAACTTGTAGTAAACAACACAAAAACTTTTTTGGACCAAAATGATTTATATTTTTTATATACATACATATAAGTGTAAAGTTCCGTAGAATAATAGATGTCACAATCAGGTCGGTTAATAGTTTTATTTAATGAGTATACAATAAGTGGGTGTTAATTCTATGAGTATTTTTCGATTATATTCAAAACTTTAAGACGGGTTTCAATTTCTTGTTCTTTTGCGGTCACCTTTTTTTTTACAACTGTGTGACCGTTCTTCATTTCTTCATTAATCTGACCTTCTTTTCTTGTCGATAAATATCTTAATTTTATGTGTTCTTAATGCGAAATACTCTTTTTTGAACATGAATATCAAACCAAATTCTGTACTCAAAGGCTTACAGCTTAAATGGAAGTATATCACAATTCTTCTGTGTGTTGTGCGAGTTTAATAAATAATGAATATAGTACTAACATATCGAAAATCCGCTGTCGCAATTGTAACAATTTGTACGCAAACTTTATAAATTAAAATAAATATTTTGTTTTAACATTTCAATTTCACTTTTTAAAGTTTGTTTGTTGTTGTGTGACCCTTTTCTTGGCCTTTTTAATATTTATCTGGCCACACTGGTTACCGTGCAAAATATAAAGCAGTTATCCTGTCACAATTGTAATAGCGGACTTTAGTTGTTTTAGTACTAGGCTTAAATAGAGAGAGTTGAAATATTAAAAAGATATATATATATTTACATACATATATGTATATATATTGAGCTGGTAACAAATTTCCATTGATAACAACCAAATGGATGGTGTGTTTTCGAAAATTTTACGATCCAAAACGAACGTGTTCCCTCAAAATGCAATAACCAAACAAAAGGGTCAACAAGTTGTCAACTTTTTATGATTATTGTCTGCCTCTCGGTCGCACACTATCGGCATCTCGCTCCCTCCCACACCGAAACGTGCACTTTTTCAGTTTTTTTTTATTTTATTGTTTTGTTTAGTGTGTTAACCTTTTCTATTTGCATTTTTTCGAGTCGCTTTTCTTTATTTCTTTCAATTTTATGTGCTTCTTTCTTTCCTATGGTTTCTTTATAAGCTCGCCAACGAAGCGTGTGAAAAAGCCAAGGCAAGAAAACAGTGGAAAAGCGACTGAAAAGCGATGGAAACTTTGTGCCAGCCACATCCACTAATGAGAAATAAAAGAAGACGTAGCCAAAGATGCCTCTGTTGGCCTTAGGGTTTAATGTTGATTTTTTAATAGGAGAAAAAGGTGAAATAGAAAAAGAGGTTTTGTTTTGTGTTTGCTTAATGGCTGAAACCAAAGTTAATCCATGCTAACTAGTCGGGGAGCTCTCAAGATGATGGATGGTATATATTGCCGAAAGATGCTGGATTGCAGCACAGCCGAGACCTTGGAAACTTGGGAGATTTGATGGGTTCCAATGCTGACTTAGATATGATTTTTGTGGAAATGTTTGCCTAAAAATTTCATAATTTGTGGTTTATTTTAATACAGTTTTGATTTGTTAAAGACAAATAATTTATGGTAAATGGTATAATATTTATATATTTTTATACTAACAGACAACTAAATAATTTTTGTACTGAAAGTGTACCTGATATTTCTGAGGTTAACTCTGGTTTGCCGTTAATAAAATTATAATAATAATGTGCCAAAGCTGACTGATATGTTGATAATGTTTGCCCAACAATTTTATAATTTTTGGTTTATTTTAATACATTTTTTTGTTTATTTTTTCAAGATAAATAATTTGTGATAAATGCTACAACTTTTATATATTTTTATAGAAATATCTATACTTAAACTAAATAATTGTTGTACTAAAATTGTACCTGATATTTCAAAGGTTAACTCTTGTTTGCCGTTAATAAAATCTCAATAATATATAGCATGAATCTGGGTAATTTTCCTTAATTATTATTTGTTTAATTACGTTGGTGTTGCTCTTCACTTTTTGCCTGGCTTCTTGTTTGCGTTTTGGCTTAGCCTGAGTTTGCCTTTCTGATTATTTTAATTCTCGTTTCTCGGCTCATTTTTGTTTTGTTTTTTTCTGTTTCTTTGTAGCTTTGTTTTAATTGCGTTCCCACATTGTTCGTGTAATTAAAATACGTTTAACGGGGTTTTGCATTTTCCACTTGTGCCAAAGGCAAGCCAACGACCTATGGGAAATTTGTCTAGGAACTTGCCGAGATTTCTTTCAAGAGTTTTTCCAAGGGAAAAACACAGAACAAGAACAAGAACCCAGAACGGACGTTTGCAAAATTACCTTGTACAGTGAAAACAATTTATGTTTGTCTCGAGTATGAAATATATGAACTCCAATTAAGTGCGAACATGTTAACCCTTTCCAACGCAAAAAAAAATATAGTATATATATAATGCCCAGGCCCAATGTTTGTTGTTTATGCAGGTGCACATACATACATATACATATATTTATATATATAAAGATATATATATATATATCTTTATGCATGTGCCACCGCCTGTTCATTTGCGTTTGTTTGTTCGCATACGTGCCAAAGGAAAAACCAAAACTCCACTCCATCAGCCATGGAAATTGCAAGTACAACTGCAACTGCAACTGCAACTGCAGCAGCAACACTGCAACAGCAGCAACAATCAGCCAGAGTCGGAGTCGGAGTCGTTGCTGCTCCTCTCTCAATTAACTTTGCATGCATTTAATTGCTCGGCCAACAAACCCAGCACGGCACTCGTGTGTCGGCAAATTAAATTTGATTTAAAGAAACCAAGTGCATTATATAAGCCATATATACACATTATATATACACAAAAGGCCGCTGGCAGTAAGCCATAGAAAAAAGGACAACTTTCTATAACCAATCGAAGAATAAATCGGCAAATAAACTAGAAACTACAAGAATTTAAGAATAAATTTTAATTAAGTGTTACAATTATTTCCACTTCCCTTGCATCATATTTATTTATAAAGCATTTAACCCCTTCAAATATTTATTAAAAATTTGTAATGAAAGCAAGCACTTTAATAAAGTTAACACAATTATTGGTCCTTTAATTAAACGTCAACTTAAACCGCACAATTTTCACCAAAAAGAGAAAGGGAGTGAAAACCGCGCTTTTACACACACATGAAAACTTGCACAGGGACTTACTTGATTAATTAATTGTCAAGCGTCTTTAATTGAAAGCCCATTCAGAGAGCATCAAAAACTATAATTAATATTATTGTCGGCTGTCGATTGTCGACTGTCGACTGACGGCGAAAGGTTAACTTGTAGAAAAGCATTTAATTGCCGTGGGTGAATGGCAATTGAAGGCGCCAAACAGTAGCCCAATGGAAAATCTTTCTCTCTCTCTGTCTCTTGGCAATTTGTCGTCTCTGAAAATGTGGGTCACACGGAAATGAAAGCCAAGTTAACAGGGGAGACAGACAGAAAGACAGACAGATAGACAAACTCTCGGAGCAGACGAGAATTTTCGTTGTAACATTTAAATATCAAATCAAGCACGAAAGAAATAGCAAAAAAAGGAAGCGATGACTCAAAACAAAACAAAAAAACGCCACAGGAAAATCGGAAAAATTTCGAGTGGGAGGCAAAGGAAAACAAACAAATGACAGATGCACAAAAATTCAAAATTAAGTGGCGACAAAATTAAAGTAAAATGTTTGCCAAACGGTAGAAATTTGGAAAAACAAATATTCAAAAAGAAAATGTGAAGGACTTAAGTGACTTAAGTTTCGGAGAAAACCAATTAGAAAAACGGGTGTTAATTTTTTGGTCTGAAAATAAGAATCCTTGATTAAGAAAAAAGAATGTAATTCCAAAGGTTTTTAGATAATTGTGTATACATTCATATTTAATTGTTGTTCATTTAAAAATACAATCTTAAGACACATTTTCAAGTGTCATATATATTTTATTAAATTATATAATCAATAAAAATAGTTACAAAATATATTTAAAACACAGACAACGCCTTTAAAGACATTAATGTAATTCATAATTATTTTTAACAAATTCAACAAATTCAACAAATTGCTTAAATTATTTAATCAATCAATCAGATGACGCTTTTATTCATAATTCATAATTATGTTTAACAAATTTCTTAACCTATAAATCAATAAAAATAGTAAAAAATGTATTTAAATCACAGAAATCGCCTTTAAAGACATAGATTTAACTCATTATTATTTTCAACAAATTGCTTAAATTATATAATCAATAAAAATAGCTAAAAATAAATTTTAAATCACAGAAGACGCGTTTAAAAAGTTCTCAAATTATATAATCATTAAAAATCGCTAAAAAAAATATATATATATTTAAATCCCAGAAGACGCCTTTAAAGACATATAATAAAATTATAATTATATTTCTTCAATTATATAAAAGAAAAAAGTTTATAAAAATATTTAAACCACAGAAAACACCCTTAAAGGCATACATTTAATTCATATTTATTTTTCACAAATTTTTTAAATTATAAATCAATTAAAATAGTTAAGAAATGTATTTAATCACAAAAGACGCCATATAAAGATGTATGTCTATATTATATAATTTATAATTATTTTTAAAAAATTCCTTAAATCAATTTAAGTCCGCAAAAAAATATATTTAAATCAGAAAAGATGCCTTTAAAGACATACATTTCATTTGAAATTATTTCTTACAATTTCAATCAATAAAAGTCGTTTAAAATATATATTGAAATCACAGAATACACATTTAATTCATATTTATTTTTCACAAATATCAAAAATTATGTAATCAGATAAAATAGTTTAAAAATATATTTCAATTACAGAAGACGCCTTTAATGACAAACATTTCATTCCTAATAATTCGTAACATTACATTAATTATCAAATTTATACAATATACAAATATATTTAATACAAATATATTTAATACAAATATATTTAATACAAATATATTTAATACAAATATATTTAATGCACAAATTTATTTAATATACACTTCTTTTTGCTAGATACATATATTCCTTTCCATTCGAATGACTTTCTGTAATATTTTAAGCACACTCATCCGAAACAAAATAAAGTTCATATGGGGCACAATAATAATTATTTAAAAACGGTTCCAATTGATTGGCGAAATGTAACCGAATATAGCAGCGATTTATCACCCTTGCTTCATTATCGGTTTACGCTCAATTGACTATCGATAAACCTGAAAAGGTAAAAGGCAAAGCTTCCTCCCCTCCCTCCGTCCCCCTTTATTTTTAGCTAAACGGAGAACTTCTTCTGCCCCTTCTGCCCGCCAAGTGCATCACGAATGCCATGCCATGCCCTTCGCCGTTGTTGTTAATGTTGTTTGTTGGCCTGTTTTTTGTTTGTTTTACCTTTTTTTATGGCCTAACGCCAGGAGTTGGCTTCCTCTTGTTACCAGTCTCCATCTTCTGTTTTCTTTTTCTCTTTTTTTTTGTTTATATTTGATGTTTTTTCTTGGTCGTTTTTGTGTGTCGCCAAGTTCACGCAATGAAATTCATAAGGAGACGGTGACTAAGCTCAACTTTCCACCCTTCGATTATTGGGAGGCTTGCTTTAATGGGATTTTTGGTTGAAAATTTATGTTTTAAATTTTCGCAAATTTGTACACTTTTGCCTTACTTAATTCTTGGGAGTTCCCGACAATATTTTTCAAATTCGTTTATAGTTACGCCCCTGTTTATTTATTATATCGTCTATATTTTCCCTTCAGACTGTGTTTGTCCGATGATTAATGAAGTTGTTTGTTTAAAGGGAAGTTGTACTCGCCCCCCAATAATGGCTTTCAATTCAGTTTTTCCCCCAGCCTCTGTTTACTTAGCTTATAGGGCAATCTTTTCTTTGGGATTACTTTTTAGATTTTACAGATTTTACAGTATTTTTTTCTTTTTGTATATACCATGGTTGCGCTTGGACACGATCAAAGGGCGCAATTACAATTTTTATTTTGGGGACCGTCCGGCTGCATTATAAATCAAGTTTCGCCCATCGCCCATCGGCTGGCTCCACCTCCGGAAAGATACCTCAAGGTGAGGCTCACAAAAGCGTAAAAGGTAACATGAAAATCCCCATTAAAGGGCATATACAACAACGTCAAGGTTGTTGATTGTTGCTTGTGTTTTCCTTTTTTTGTCGAGATTTTCGATTGTTTGTTGCTGCAACTGTTGCTGCTGCTGCTGCGAGTGCAATTGCAAATTATAAACGCTTTTTTTGGAATAATTATTTACGAAAAAGATTGTTCACGATTGTCCACGATTGTGTCAACTTGTCGCTGTTGTGGCTTTTATTTTTATCGGACTAAACGAGAGATACTTGGCTTAAAAAAAAACCAGAAAAGCACTTCCCTGTTGTGTAATATCGACTGTGTGATTTACAAAAAAAAAAAAAAAAAAAAAAAAAAAAAAAAAAAAAAAAAGACATCATTATTGTATTTAATAATATTTTATACAAGCCTTATATGATTATATAACTAAATAAAAAAATAAATAATAAAAATGTTGATTTATATATCTGAATGCGTACTTGGAATTTTTAAATGAAGTTGCAACATCATTTTCGTATACATATCCAAATAAAATGGTAATGCCAGGAAAGACAACATCTCTTAAATTATAATAGAATTATAAAATTATATTAATACTAAATTCGTACTTGAGAATTATAGGTGCAAGCTTTGCGCAACAGCCCTTAAATACTTACTTGGGAATTTTAAATGCACGCCTTGAAATAATTTATAAAGTTGCAACATCATTTTCGTAAGGAATTCTTAAGGAATTTAGAAAGGAAAGACAAAACATTTAGTTTCTAATAATATTGTAAAATTATAGTGATCCGGGTTCCTGACATGGTGCTTGAGAATTATAGGTGCAAGCTTTGCAACAACCCCTGAATACGTACTTGAGAATTTTAAATGCACTTCTTGCAACCATTTATAAAGTTGCAACATAATTTTTGTAAGCAATTCTAAAGAAATTTAGAAAGGAAAGACAGTATATCTTATTTTTTAATAAAATTATAAAATTATAGTGATTTTGTGCCCCTAAATTCGTGCTTAAGAATTACAGTGCAAGCTTCGCAACAAACCTTAAATTCGTATTTGAGAATTATAGGTGCAAGCTTTGCAACAACTTCATTTTCCTTATAAGGAAAAGGCCACAAATCCTTAAGACTAATAATATGAATGTGCAAATTAATAACCTTTATATCTTAATATAAGGAAACTGAGACTAAACCTCTGTTTTGTGGGGTTGCTGTCTGAATTAAAGGAAAACCTCCTCGAAGGGAACTCGATCAAGTTGCTCCGCTTTTTCGGCCTGTCTGCGCCCCCACGAAATGTCACTTGCCACAGGGCACTCACTCTCTCTCCCTCCATCTGTGTCTCTCTGCCATTTGCCTTTGGAGTGGAGCAGAGCTCCATGTGTCATTTTTATCGCTCGGCTCTATAGAGAACCCCCGGCCGTGCCCGTGCCCCCTTGAATCCGGATCTCAGACACCGCCGCATTCACGGTGCTCCAGAGTCCCGGGGTCCGGAGTCCAGAGAGTGGCGCTGCATAAAATTGCCAACTACACAATCGCAGTCTGGCTTGGTTTTTATGACTCAGAAGTGCTTTACGCTGTGATTGAGTAGACAGCCGACCACAGAGGCGGCGGCAACGGCGGCGGCGGCATGTGGGGCTTCTGGAGGGGATCATATACATACATATATGCCACGCGGAGAATAAGGAGGAGCTGCGACCCGAAAGGGGAGGGGGAGGAGCGTGGAAATCGAAAATTGTGAAAGTTAAGTGAATGACGGCAACTTGTCGCTGGGCTTATATAAGTGTAAAAGTATCGTCAGCCCATCAGGGAAATCGGATATAGATGGGCGTGATTTCAGTGGCAATCAAGGCAGTAACCATGAATATTCAATGCTGATTTTTATCGTCGAAGAAAGGCGATAAAATGTCGCTATGATTGCCGGCGCGTTCTCTGGCTTTCCTCAAATAAAAAATTTCATTTTATTGCCAGCGGTTTTTCAAAGTCAAGAGAAAGAGCTGTGAAGATTTCTTGATAACATCCGAATCTGGCATTATTTCCTAATCACAAAACTAAATATTATGTTTATGTCTCCCCCTTATTATGGATAAACCATTGGTGTATGTATTCCCTTAGTCCCAATTTTTGAAATGTTATTAACTTGCCGCACTTATGGCCCTTTCTTCCAGAGATTTATACAATCGTGTCGTTCAGATATCTGATCTGCGAACCCTTGTCCATATCGTATCTTCGGTTACCTCACACTAATTTGCTGAAATTTGTTGCTGCCTTCCCCGAGATATATATATGTTTTTAGTTTATTTTTATTTTTTGTTTTTGTATGTGTTTGGCCATGATGGCGAATGGCTGCCACTTGCTGCTGGCCGCTCTGGGCTGCACTTACCTGGCTTACCTGGCCAAATTCCCAGTCATTTGGGTCCACTCCGATCCCACCCCCTCCCTGGTCTCCTTGCCACACGAAGCCGTTTGTGTTGGCCATTTCGGTTGCCGTTTTCGGTTGTTATGGCCACTTGCAACACACACACACACACAGACACAGACATCATCACGCTGAAAGGTGGACGAACAACTCGGAGGAAGGAAAAAGAAGGCAACGAAACTAAAGAAAAATATCTGAAAAATTGATTAAAGTTCTTGCAACGCGCAAGCGGCATCAATTACCTGTTGCGGTTGCCTCTGAGGTTTGGCAACGGCTCTACGGCGGCAACATCCACAGCCACATCGATGCCGCGCCACGGCACAGCACGGCACGGCACGGCAGCCGAAATCAGGTGAAGGAGATGAGGCTGCTGCACAGCCACCGATGATGAGGCAGGCGGCAAGCGGCATGCGGCAAGCGGCCGAGGCAAAGTTAAATATGATTACAGCGCTTGGCTTTTAGTTTCAAGCATTTTTCAATATATGCGATAAAAAAAAGAGCTGATAAAAAGAGAAGAAAAAATTCGTTGTGGCTGTGTTGTTGGCATAATCAAGTTAAAAATTTGTTGTTTCGTGAGGCCGGCCTTCGTGCCTCATTCGCTGCACAGCAAGAGAAAACTCTTGATATGGATTTAAATTTAATTAAAATTTATAGAATGCAATTTAAGAAGACTTTCAACAAGTCATATTTGACACTTAAATCTAGCTAAACTTACTTTTTCACTTTGTTTTTCATTTAATTAAATGAATTCAAAAACATCAACAGCATTTTGTTATATATTTTCTTTTTGTTTTTAGAAATATTATTTATCAAAAAGGAAATAAAATAGATTTTAGTAAGTTTAAGTTTTTGTTAAACAATTGTTAAGAATTCAAACGGGAGTGTAATTTTTAAACACTCTTTAAAAACCTCAAAATTATTTCTAAAATCTATAAGACAATATTTGGAGCTCTTCAAAGAATGTTTAATAACAACACTCGAGCTTAAGTTTTAATATCTAAATATTTACTAACTAAAGCTTTTTTAATTGCAATGATTTAATACTGTTTTCAAGACCTCTAAGAGCAACCTTTGTGCACTCCAAAAATATTTCTCAGATCATTAAACTTTGTGCTTTGCCGGAGAGAGAGAGAGAGAATTTCCAGTTTTGAGCTTGGGACTGGGCCTGGCTTTTCCTGGGCTCTTTTCCTCCACAATATATATATATATATATATATATTTTTTTTGTTTTTTGATTGATGATATTACATTTTCAACTCATGTGTACCTGCTATCTCAGTCTCTCTGCGTGCTGCCCTCTCTTTTGCGCTTTGTGGCTGCGAAGAAAGCGCTTAATTGCTTTTGAATGCTTTCCGTGAGTTGCATTTGCCGCCAGCAAAAAAAAGAGAGAAAAAAATAAATAAATGGGAAAAAGGAAAAATAAAAAAATAAAAGAAAAGACAGCTGGTGGTTTGGGTTTGGGGACCGACCGGCTTGTTTATGTAAAAAATGTAAAATCATTAAGGCAAGCACAGCAGCAGCGGCAGCAGCAGCAGCAACTTCTGGCCCGGGTTGTGCCTGCTCTTCTTGAACTCCTCCTCGTGCTGCAGCTCCTCCTCCTTCCTCCTCCTCGGGAACCTCACTTTTGCGGCATTGTCTATGGGTGCACGGTTTGACAAGCACTGCAGTTAAATGCCAAACAACCCGAGCAACAACAAAGGGAATCTTTAAAGCTTAGCAAAGCAGCAGCAACTCGAGATGGAAACACTTGAGATGGCTATGGAGGCCGGCCTCTGCCTCAGCATCCTCCTCTTCCTCCTGTTCCTCCACCAACAGCTGCTCCATTGTGTAGAAATGCCAGATAGAAAATCGAAAACCCAACCGCAAAGTGGAAGACTGAGGCAAGAAGCGACCCAAGAAGCCGAGACATGTACACGAGTATCTTTTGGTTGAGCCAAGATAGTATTCTTTATTTTTTTTTGTGTGTGTGTTTAGACCGAAAAGGTTGCCAGGTTTGAACTGAAAATTAAGTTGGAAAAATAAGATATGTTAACTATATGGTAGAGCTGGAAAAAAAATCGATTCTAAAATCAATAAATTTTTTTGTAGTTATGCAATAAATCGATATAAAATAGACTTCTGGGAGAGCGACATGGAAAGGATACATATTATATTTATTATATTTAGTTTCACTTTACAAATACATATATGCAAATTTATATTTATTTAGTGCATAATTGGATATGTATATGTATATATATCAAATTATATCAATTTAATGTTATATTTCCGATGACATGTAAAAAAGGGAGGAATAAATAAATTGTAAATTACTTGAATGAAATATCCATCTAATTACAAATCTGTGAAGAAAATAAGTAAATGCCTAATATACTTTTTTTTTATAGAAAGTGTTTTATTATTAATCGATTTTTATCGATTTCAATTTTAAATTTGTTAGAAAAAATGGATTTATTTCCATCTCTACTTTATATATATACTTATCTAAAAAAAATCGATAAAATAATTATTTTATTTTTTAATAAGGATATAGGCTTGCTTTTGAGATACTCCTCAAATGTTTGCGTTCGGTACATCAGTTCTAACATGTCAATATTTTACCTTTGATGTACAGATTAAACTCTTAAAATCTTAACAAAACTTTTTTTAAAATGCCATATAATTACAGAGTTCTTTAGAGTATCTAATATTCTGTATATATATTTTTATTTTGGCTGCATTTTCTATGCATGGCCTATTATTTGGCTGTTTGCTGATTTCTTTCCATCTCTCTCGCTCTTTTTGGGGGGGAAACAATAAAGGAAAATTCCCTTCACATTTTGCCAACTTGAAGTAGCTGCAGCAGCAGCAGCAGCAGCAGCAGCAGCAGCACTGTTGTTGTTGTTGCAAGTTACTGCTGCTGTTAGCCTCGAAACGAAACGAAAAAAGATGAAGAAGAAGAAAAATCAGGGGGAAAAAAAAAGAAGGAAGACCATTTGCTGCATCATTAATGGAGCCAGTCTGGAGTGAGCCTCAAGCCCCTCAAGCCGACCCCCCTTCAGGCTGAGCCCCCTTTGATCATTGGGTAAATATCAACAAGCGTCCGTCCATGTCTGCGACTAAAAGATTTTTTCAATTCCTGGAATTTAATCAAGGTGCATCTCCAAGCCGAGAAAACAGAAAAAAAAGCGGAAAGAAAAAAAATAGGAGGAAAAAAAAGCGAAGACCGCTGGCGGCTGTCGTCATCGTTGTTGTTATCTCTGCGGTAGTTGTTGCCGCCGCTGTAGTTGTTGTCGTAGTTGGTGTTGTTGTCGTGCCTGCCCAAATAGTTAAAGGGCAAAATAAATAAACGTCGCTCGACAAATGTGACGACAACAACAACAGCAGCAGCAGCAGCAAAAGCAACAACAGCAGCAGCAGCAGCAGCAGCAACAGCAACAACAGCAGCAACAACAGCAGCAACAACAGCAGCAACAACAGCAGCAAAAGCAGCAGCAACAGCACAGCGCCGACATCGCCGAAGCAACTCTTGCCTATAATGATGTGCCGATAATGAAAGAGCAAGTTAATGTTGCTGCCCGATGTTGTTGCTGTGTGTGAAATCATTTTGTAGATGCGCGTGATGCGATATTATTGCCTACACTCCTGTCCCTTCCTCTTGCCTTGTTGCCTTGCCTTTGGACAGGGAAAAACGGCTATAATTCTATCGGAATTATCGATGGGATCTATTATCTACATTCGATAGTTTATTAACTTACTTAAATCACCCTTTTTCTTAAATTTATAATAACATAAACTAGGTAAAATGTGCAACTCACACTTGGTATTTATAAAGAACTTCGTGTCTTCTATTTTTGCAACATTAAGAGATGATATTAAAGCGATATTACTATCGATTTTTAATCGATAATATAGGGAACTTGTTGCGAAGTGAAAAAGAAGCCTATTTAGGATATTTATATAATCAAAAATTCATTAAAAATATTTTATATATAACTAGTTTATTACTTAGCTTAATTCACCTTTTTCTTAAATTTATTTAAACACGAACTTGGTAAAATATGCAGCTTACACTAGGTATTTATAAAGAACTTCGTGTCTTCTATTTGTGCAACTTTAAAACGTGATAAAACAGCGATATTACTATCGATTTTTAATCGATAATATTA
This sequence comes from Drosophila punjabiensis, assembly GCA_008042585.1. Lineage (NCBI taxonomy): Eukaryota > Metazoa > Arthropoda > Insecta > Diptera > Drosophilidae > Drosophila > Drosophila punjabiensis. The sequence goes on from VNJR01007389.1 coordinate 14,275, forward strand.
AGAACTTGTTGCAAAGTGAAAAAGAAACCTAATTTGGGGATTTATATAATCAACCGTTCATTAAAAATATTTTATTTATAACTTCTGAGTGAGATATTTGATACAAATCGATAGATTTCTGAAAAATAAAGATTCTCTTCGATTTAATGGACCAATAGAATCTGGGGAAAATTAAAGGAATAAGTTAATAACAATTTGTCTGTTATTTATTTCGGTAATATCGACATTGTAACGATTTTTCGATTTTCAAATATTCGATATGTCTAAGTTTACAATATATTCTATATTATATCGACTTTCAAATATTCGATATGTCTAAGTTTACGATATATTCTATATTATATTATATTTTCCACTCGATATGCATCCCTTCTTTAAACTTTACATTAACTTTAACTTTACTTTATACATATTTCGAATAGGATATGTCCAAGGACTTTTCGAGGACTTATCTCTTTAAATAATTTATGGTAAATGGTGTTGTTTTGGTGTAGCGACTAGATTGTCCCACTTGATTTTGCACCAAAGATACTCTGTGAGATACTTTGTTTTTTGCTGCAATGACATTTAATTGTTGCAACAGCACCTGCAGAAAAAAAAAAAGAAAATCAGAGAAATACGGAAATGTTTCACACGCTCAGGAAACTAAGCCAAGTAACAAGAAAAAAAAAAGAAAAAAAAAACAAATACAAATACGAGAAATGTAAAGCAGAGCAAAAACTGTTCCAGTTGCTCTGTATCTCTGAATCTTTGTATCTATTGTGCTGAGGCAGCTGCTTCGGAAGAATCTAATCAATTTGCAGGCACAAAAGCAGAACCAGCCAGCAGAAAAAAAAGAAAACAAAAAAAAGGCAAAGAACAAATGTATATAGAGGAGATCGCCCTGAAAGAGGTCTGAGTTCGAGCAGAAGAAGCAGCGAAGGCAGCGACAGCTGTTGCTCACCTATTGTTTCGTATCTAATAGATACATGGTCGGATACGAATTGTATCTCATAATTTGTAGGGGTTAGCCTCCTACCTGCTGAAATGTTCTCAAAGGACCCGACCCCGGGTGATGGGAAACCGGTTTCGGTCGTCACAGATTTTACATTATTTGTTAAAACCTTACACCTGCCCGGCAGGCAGCAGCGAATGTCGAATGTGGAGATACGGATACTCCACAGCAGATGCAGATAGAGATACATATGCCGCGACCGCAATTACCACAAAATTGTTGCTTAAATGACCATCATCCATTATGTATTGCAACCAAAAAATTGTTTAGCATTTCGGGCGGAGATTACAATTTGTCGCGCTTTCAATTTATTATTATTATTTTTATTATCATTACATTCTGTATTGTATTTTGGATTATGACAAATCGAAAATTAAAGGGTTAATATGTATACTTGCGATGCAATTTTTGCGCAGCGCCCTTATTAAACATTCATCACTCATTTGGCGAGGAGATGGACACAAAAGAGGCGAGGAGCAGCAGCATCATCATCGGGCCTGTAATAACAATGAATACAAATTAAAGACCATCGGGCCAGCGCATTATGATGAGTGCATTATGTTGGTAGATTGATTCAGCCGATTACGAAGTGAATTGAAAGCGGCTTAATGATGATGTGAATGGCTGAAAACGTCGAAAAAACAAAGGTCCACGTCAAGCTCATCAAGGAGAAAATAATTATGTCCATAAAGGGATTTATTATTGAAGTCTAAAGAATGGGCACATACTGCTATGATTCCTGGATTGATTCTACTGTTTAATAATTAAATTTCATACGTTAAAATTTTATTTTTCATCATTTGTTTCCCACTCCGTTCCTAAGGCTAATTGCACTGCACTTGACTCACTCACTTTCCCGCCTTTTTCATATTTCAACTCCCTTTTTCTTGTCCATTTCCTGTCACGTCTCTGACACATGAGACACAGCAAAAGCGAAGGAAATACAACAGCAACTGAAACTGTTCAAGGAAAGTTCTCGTAAGCTTTAAGAAAGGGGAAAACTCGTACAGTAGAAGGGCAAAGTATGCCGATTGCTGCCAGGGTCAGGGCCTCGAAGAGCTCAAGGAGGTGTAGGAAAACCATCAAGTAGCCTTTTTTTCCTCTCTCTTTATTTTAGAGCTGCATTAAGGGCAACATTTATCGAATTATGTGCAACAAAGTGTAGAGAGATGGACGGATAAAACACGAAATGAAATTAGTAATTTCTTTATTTAAATTATTTGTTCTAACTCTTAACTGATTCAAAATTAGCCAGAATTATTTACTTTAGGAATTATCGATAGGTTTACGATAAATACAATGATAGCTACTTTACTTCACAGTCTGTTATATATATTTTGAAATAATTTAAGTTATTATGTTAAAGAACAATTTGCATAATATTGATATTATACATTTGTATATTATCAATAATAGTTTCGATATAATGATAAAGTTATCTAACCTTATTAGGGATTCGATATTTATCGATATTAAAAAGTTAACATAATAGTACAAAATGTACTATAAAGAACTTTATAAAAAACAAATTTGCAAAATGCTTTCAATATTAGTACACAATGACATTAATAGTTTCGATATAATGATAAAGTAATTAAAAGCTTATGTGGGTTTCGATATTTATCGATTTGTATATTGGCATTAATAGTTTCGATATAATGATAAAGTAATTTAAAGCTTATGTGGGATTCGATATTTCGAAATTCAAAATTGTACATAATTTAGCTTTTAGTCACATTTTACTTTAAGTTATCGAAAAACTCAACTCGAAAAGTATTTGACGTAGAATGTTTTTCTCCAAGTGTCACCTCTTGCGTCACTTCCGTTTCCGGCGCCTTTTGGAGAATCCCCTTTGACACCAGCAAGGAACCGTTATCACCAGCTCAAGCGAGCTAATGCAATTATTAGCAGACAGACGGACAAAGTGTGTGGGGGAAAAAGGGGAAGAAGATAATGAATAATAGGGGGAGTAGAAAGGGAAAAAAGGAGGTCGAGGACAACTTGGCTTATTTGCCAAGAGATCATCGCAACCCGTTGAAAAGTCGCTCTTTTTTTTCTACACTGTCTGTCTTTGGTTGCTCCTTTTCTACACTGGCCTTCATCACAAAGCCCCTCACACTGCAGATTCTTCCCCTTTATCGTTGACATCTTTTTGTCTCATTAACATTTGCGCCACACAATCAACTACAGTCGGGACTGGACAGCGTTTTTTTGTGTGTCTGTTTTGCTTTTTTTTTGCTATTGTACCTCCTTCATGACACTCTGCTGCTTCTCTTCCTTCTCGCCTTCTGGGGATAAAGTCCAAAGAGCACAGTGGCTGGACGGATGTGTAAAAAAAAAGATATATGTACACAACAAAATTGGCATATTATTTGAAAGGGAAAGGTTATAAGCTTAGTCATCAGTTTTCGTTGATGAGAGTTTGCAAGATTGCAAGTTTATAACAAGTTCTGGTTAAATCTTGCGACTATGTATTATTTTAATAATTGTATTTCTTACACTAAATAAAGTTTAATTAACTTTAAGCTTGTGTTGCAGTGTTGTGCTGGTCAGTTTCTTCTATCTCTTTGGTTCTTAATGCGAAAAAAGGTTCACTTAAGTTCCTCTGCCTTTTGGCCTTTGTCACGGTTGCCAACTTAATTTCTTGTCCGCGATTCGGAGAGCAAATTGCAAACTGTTGAATCTTTTTGCTTCTTAAAGTCATTTCCGCTTTATACTTTAGGTTTACGTAAAAAATAAAATAATAAAGATAAATATTTTAAAAAGCACAAATTGTTACATTTTTCTTCAAAACTTAAAAGTGTTTTATGAGAAATAGTTGAATTATAGCCGAAATATTAGTATTCTTTATTTTGTAAAAATTATTTTAAATAGTTTTTCGAATAAAATTTAAATTGAAGCTTTGTAACACCTGCTGTTTACACCAATTTCAATGTAGTTTTAGCTTTTCCATGATGCTGTTCTTCCTCCAACAAGCTCGTTTGTCCTGGGAGAGGGGAAAATTGGCTGGACCGAGCTGGCAACAAAATTAAAAATGATATGAAATCAACAACAGTAGCAGAGACAGAAGAACAGGGAAAATGAAAAGCACGAGACGCGTCAAACTTATCCCGGAAAAATAGTTGTGGAAAATGGGTCACAAGGAGGCCAGGAGTCGAAGGCGGGAAATAGATGCAAGCAAAGACTAGTGAAAACAATTAAAGGGATCAAAAACTATATAAATTATATAAAATAAAATAACCAAATTTAAAAATATGGAATACAACATTAGGTTATTTGCAACAGTATATCATTTACATGAATCTAGAGTTAGCTATCAGCTTAATTCAATATTTAATTATTCTTAATTTGGAATGATAATTTACTACAAATTGAAAATTAAGTTTAAATTTTAACTAAATGATATTTAAAATTTAACTACTAGCTAGTTGATTTAATTTATAAAAATGTCAAAGGTTCATTTTCAGCTATCCTGCTAAGCTCCATACAAGTTTTTCTCTTTAAATCAATTGCAAACTCGAATTCTTTGGTTCTTTATGGTTAGTTGTCTTTAATTTGTATTTTTTCATTACCTTCATTACCTGCTGCTTTAAAGAATATTGTTTTTGGCATTGTCATCTGTACAACCAGCAAAATATGAAAAAATTCCTGAATGCTAAGGACCGCAGTGAGGAATAAAAATATATAAAAAAAAAGGAATATGTAGCTGTGACAAAAAAAGAAGCTGAAAAATAACACTGGATGAGTTGTGCAACCTGCATTTTTTGTTCCTCACGTCCCCTGCTGTACTGTGCATATTCTTTGGCAGCGCTTTTTCTTTTCGCTTATTTGCTTTTTATGACATTTTATTATGACGTCAATGGGGAAGCATTTAATTGACAGCTGCTGCTGCTGCGGCTGCGGCTACTGCTACTTCTTCTTCAGTTCCTGCAGCGGCTGCTGCTGCTGCTGCGTTTCTCATTTTATTATTATTGTTTTCGACGTTCATTTCCAACTTTATGCAATTGTTTTAGACCAAAGTGAAAGGGGCGAAAGCATGGTGGGAGAATGGGAATTGCGCACAACTTATATAAGGAATTGACAGTTTTATTGCTGTTCGATATATGGAAAATATTCGCGCGTCAATGTCGTTTCGCTGCGCTGCGCTGGCTGATGCTGCACTTCTGCCTCCCACTGACGAGAGTTCTTGGTGAAGTTATTCCTGGATGTTGCCATTTCTGATTCAGCAACTTTCGAAGTTGTTTCCGTTGTTACTTTTGTAGGTTTACAAGTTTTGGGAAGTTATGATTTAAGTGATTCATTGGTACATACAAATATTTTCATGTTAAGTCTTTGTTGTATGTTGGTGAAGGCATTGGTGAACGTTGGTGAAGTTATTTCTTTGCATATGGGTTTGGGTTTGTCGTTGCAAAAGTAAAAACAAGTGTTGGTGCATATTGTTTAACAGTTTGTGTTAGTTTTTTGTGTTTATTATTATAAAAAAAGTTCTTGGTGTAGGTTCTTCTTATATTCGACAATGTTGGTGTGTTTTTAGGTACTTTGTCTTTGGTATTTCGTGGTATTCGCATGAATAATGTTGTTGGTGTAGCTAATTTCCGAGCTTAATGCTGTTGTTGATGTGTTGTTGATGTGTTGTTGTAATTTTCAACAATATTGTTGATTTATTCTTGAATTGCCTTGTTCTTTTTATGTTTATTCTTGAATAATCTTCGATTGAATTTGAAAATCTTGCATTTTGGCCTATGTTCTTCCTGTGTTAGTTCCTGTTTTTTGTGGTTGTGCTTATTTCTGCATAAGTTACCGCCTTAGCTCCTCCTTTTGTTTCCGTTGCGGCTGCGACAGTTGCATCAACCGAAGTTGCTGTTGCTCTGGCGACTGTAGTTGCAATTGCGGCTGACATATCCCATTACAGTTTCCGTTACTGGCTTTCGCTCAAAGGAACACACAGCAACAGCTGCAAAATGCAAAAGAGCTGAGTCGGGTCTGAAAATGCCATATTGCCCATATTTGTATTGTATGCAAAGTATATACATATATTAGAGATGGTTAAATAATATCAATATAGATATATCGGCTACATGTTAAACAGTATAAAATGTAAATTTTATATGCAATGCTAGAAGTTCGAAGATATAACATATTTATTGAAATATATATTAATTTAAGTGTGTGTAAATTTTCATTTTTATGTATTTTACCTTACCTAATGCTCGCTCTCTTTTTGTTTCTCTTGCAGCTAGAAAATTGCGGCCAAGTTGTCCCCCAACTGTCATTGTCTTTGGCATTGGGTAACATTTTAATTGAAAAAGTTTTGCCAGCAGCCAGCTCGCAGGGAGATGACTGTGAAATTGGCCAAGCTGTTTGGCGGCATGGCAGCGGGCAGCGGCACTGGTTCCGTGGGGGATTCCCTGGACAACGTTGGCAGTCACCACCAGCAGCAGCAGCAGTCACACCTGCAACAACAACACCAGCACTTGCAGCAGCAGCAGCAGCAGCACCTGCAACAACAGCAGCAACAGCCACCGCCTCTGCCGCCGCCAAATGCCAATATGAAGACCCTGAAGTACTACGAACACCTGCAGGACACCTACGACTGCCACGATCTGATGCTTGGCCCGGATCAGGATCACGACGACTACGAGGACAACATGTCCCTGAGCTCGGCCTGCATGCAGCGCAATCATCCCTACAACAACTCGCAGAGACCACTGCTGGGCGACCGGCGTCCTCAGCTCACAGTGATGAGTGTTGGCAAGAAAGGCAAGACGTCCGGCGGAGGAGCAGCCAATGTCCACCAGCAGCAGTCCCTGCCCCTGCCGCCACTGCCGCCGGCGAGAAGCTACATATCGCCGTACGTGCAGCAGCAGAAGCGGGACAGTGCCAAGGGATTGCACGGATTCAATGACTTTGATGCCTTGTCCCAGCAATACAACCAACACCTGCAGAGTCCCCACATTGGCTATCCCTATGGCAGTCCACCGTCGCCGACAGCCCAGTCGCGGGACTTCTGCTTCGACCGACAGATGACGGCGGGCCTGGGCCTGGGCCAGGGCACCGGCCAAGGTATCATCTCGAGCAGCAGCTCCAGCAATTGCAGCAGCTCCCACACCACCTCCACGTCCTCGCCGACCAGATATTATCCGGACTCGCGCTTCGAGGACGACTTCTGTATGCGTCGTCCTGCGGGCAACTCACCGCCACCGTCGCTGCCACCTCAGGCATGTGGTGCCGGTGGTCCCTTTATCTTTGGCATTGCACCGGAGCAACAGGCCACTGATTACGGATGCAATCCGCTGCCGCCAACGCCCCCGCAGCAAAGGCACCAAACTGTGATAAGCCGGAGTCCTTTGGTGAGTAACCGCCTGCAAGATTGCATTTCATATTCGGGTAATTAATTTGCGAATCTTGAAACGAAACTGACGGGCTAGCTAGTACATTTGAGATAAACCTAAATTTTGATAACGTTAATATATGGGGCTTAAGGCGCATATTAAAAGATAATAGCTTGTAGTCTCAAAATAATATCAGTCTAAGTAAAGTACGTAGATGGCTGGCAAGGAATAATATACAGTGATTAGTAATTTGTTAAATAATATTCATATATAATTCAAACTGCAAAGAAATAATGAATCACATAGCAACATAATAAGATTCAATAATATTCCTATAAAAAGTTGCTGGAAATAAATGCTACAAATTAAATGAGTAAATGCTTTATATTTACCCTTACTTGCTCTTGCAACTTCATAACCAATTACTAATAAAAAATACAACATTTTCAAAGCTTTTCCACCTTAAGAGGTTTTTCTAGCGAAATAACAATTCTTGTAGAGTCGTCAACCCATATTCTACCTAGAGAAATCTGTGTGAAAAAGCAACAAAATACATTTTAAGATTGTGGCAGCTCTCAGAGGATAGGGTATGGAAGGCAGCCGAAACTTTAACAATAGATTGTTGAAGTTTTTCTCTTTTTTTATTTATTATTTTGTTTTGTGGCCTGCGAATTTACCGCTGTTGCTGTTGTTGAAAGGGGCACCTTTTTTCGAATTGATACCACCTTCAGCATTTCGCATTGCGATTGTCTGTGTATTTTGATACAGACCAAAGAATGCTCGCTCACCTGGCTGGTCAGGTCAGTGGAGGGTTAAGACATAGTGTTAAAAGGGGGCGTCCATAAGAAGAAACAATCCTCTCAATGCACTTGCAAACACTAAGATTTGTTGGTGTAGCTTTTTCTTGTATTGGTGTATTGTTGAAATTTTCAACAAACTCTATTTTATTTTTGTCTTTGATGTTTATTTTGATTATTTAAATAAATTGATGAAGTTTTTTTTGTAGTTAATAATGTTGGTGTGTTGTTGTAGTAATTTTCAACAATTTTCTTTAGGGAGAATCATTCAGCAATAAAAGTAATAAAGCGAACTTAGAAAATACTCTTTAAATCATGCACATAATTCGTATAAAAATCATTTTCATTTACACAAAAATTAAAACACATTCTTAATACCATTTTTTCTCGCTGTGTAAGAACATACTTACTCAGATGGACGGACGCAAAGCCCGTCAATGTCTGCGCCTGTGTCTGCTTGAGCTTTTCATTTCAACGGCCAACCAGGAAGATATCCTTCTCCAGGATCTTCACCGTTTCGCCTTCCTTTTTCCTCATCATTGGCACAATTTCCACCACTTTCGCCATCTCTCCCGGTCTTGTGCAACTTTTCGCCCATTAAAGGCAGACGGAGAAATTAAAATGTTGCACAAATAAAATGTAAGAACACTTTCACGTTTGTTCTTCCTTCCTTCTGGCTTCCGCACGCAGGACTGGCAGGAATGGCAGGCAGGAAGGCATCCTTGGGTGCAATGGGCGACGGGATTAAAGCACATTTCGTGAATTAATAATGAAATTAATTCATGAATAGCAAGTGTGAGGGCGAAACTTTGGAAGGAAAGAAATCTCTCTCAATGAAAGGATAAAAGGGAACAAGTAGTGATAGCGAATGGATAAAGTAAAGCAATAATATATAAATATATTTTAAAGTAAAGGGAAAAGTAAGTGCTTTAAACTATATAATATCATATTTATTTATTTTAGAACCTTTTTTTAAAAAGTAATCATGAAAATAATCTCCTGAAAATGTATTCCGTTTATAATGAATAAGAATTGGCTTGGTTAAAAAGCAAATTACGCTAATGAAATGCTTTAACCCTGATGTGGATGCACTTCACACCACCACCGGCCTTTATGACCTTTCCGCCTTTTTCCCCAATTTTACCCAGCTTTTTGCCACTTTTTCGCCACTTTTCCCGCTTTTCCGAGAACCGCAAGAGTCGCCAAATGTGCAGCAGGGCAGCAAGGGGGCCACAAGGGGAAACCACAAAAGTAGAAACTGAAATGAAGGAAAAGGAAAATTTCGTAATTACACTTAAGTTGGTTAATTGTCGGACAGATATTTCGCTTCTTCCGCTGCAACTTTTCCCTCATTTTCCGCCTGTTTTCCCTCCCATCTTTGCCTTTGCATCTGCCTGATACTAATTATATAAATTAAATTGGAATATTATGCTTGCAGATAAGCATATATTATGCAAATTGGCGGGGTTTCTGTCTAATTACTAGCCATGAACTGAAATACTTTATATAAAAAGGAAAACTCCTTAATGTAGCTTACTCCAATATCCTTTCCGGTTTCAGGTGGGGTGGAGCGGGGGAAGAAGGTAGAGAAAGCTGAGAGCTGCAACCTGAGATACAGATACATGCAATCTTTGCGTTAATTACGATACTTTCCCAGATAGCCAGAAGTAAACAGAAGGATTAGCATAAAAGATACATATATACTATATATTCAGGCAGTTATCTAGAGAAAGCAAGGTAGAATTGCTTTCCTCTCGTTGGATTTGCTGGCCGATTTCAGGTCATCTTTAATGCGCTTGGATTTGCTGCCATATAAACAAGGCAATAAATAGAGTGCAACAACAGTGAGTCTGGCACTCTGCCTCATTCTATATATGTTCATATATATATATATATATATATACGGACTCGAACTGGCTGACAAGGTTGCGGTCTAAACACGGCGTCAACATCATCGGCAACATCGACAATTGAAGCAGCAACAATTGAGAACAATTGCCGCAACTCGAGCAACTTTTCGACGCTGCTGCTCCGAGTGACACTGCAATGAAATCCAATGCAGGTCTGGGATTGCGAAAAATCGTCTTCGGTTACACACGGCCATAGACCAGACCCGGACCATATTTGTGTATATATATCGGGGGAACCGAGAATAATGTTGTTTTGGCATTGCAAGCTCAATGAGCATTCGCTTTAGGTGGCGCAATATCGATTACACTGCCCAACAAAGCAAACCGAGTCATGAATGAGAGTGAATATATATATACGATCTTGTATATAAAGTATATCTTTGCTTTAGAGTTGAGTTTTAGAGTATGAAAACTATGACTTTACCTGCAGCACAGTGCCAAACTGTTGTCTTACCTGTTTTTGTTTGTAGCTTTTTCTTTATTGTATTATTTATGCCTGCTTTTCTGACTCGAAGCTGTTGTTGTTTTTTTGTATTTGGTTTTGTTTTGGCTTAACATTGCATTGAAAATTATGCCACTTAAGATCAATTTACCTTCCAGCTCCAAAAGCAAACTAAAAACCAAAAACCAAAGCGAGAACTACAAGCTGAAAATAAAATGCAAGTAAAATTTGTTGTCTTGTCGCAGCTGCAAGTTGGGTAATTGAAATCACTGAGAGGCCGACTGCACTGCAAAAATTGTTATAAACAAAAAATAAGAATAACAATAAATATAGTATATATGGGGTTATGTGCATTGAATTTCAAGCTTTTGCACATTCTTTTAATGTGACCTCAATTGAGGAATTGAATACAGGTCAGTTTTAAATGAAAATAAATGGAACTGAGACCTATAAAGGGAGGATTTACAAGGTTGAATAACTGAAGTTAGATATCTTTTCCGGCTTATTACTTTACAATTACTCAAAGTGTACTAACATAGTTGTTGCCACATAGTTACATTGAGTTCAGTTGAGTTAAGTTAAGTTAAAGTTAAGTTGTTTTGGCTCGCGTCGTCGCACTGTCTGACAGAGTTAAAGCCACAAATCGGTGGAGGAGTACAGGAGGTGGTGTGGTTGTGTTTTTTTTTTTTTTTTTTGTAGAGGGTTTGAAGTGTTTTAGCCAAGCCTGTCGCGACCAACTGGCTAGCTTTGGCCAAAGTCTGGCCGAGATGCTGACCAACCGAGCCGGTTTTCCGGCGACCATGAGACAGGCACAAACATTACACAGCGAACAAAAAATAAGAAGAATCCTTTAAATAGTAAATAAAGAAAATACAAATAATAAATGTCTCAGTCTGGTATTTATCTCTGTGCATCTCTGTGCCACTTGCCACTTAAAAATCCGCATCTGGACCAGGTCCACCCGCCACACCGCCCACAGCCTGTTGCATTATTTGATTAAAAAGTTTGACTTTACTCTTATTTTTTGTTGTTGTATTATTTTATGGCTCGCCTTCGTTTTGGAAAGTTGAAGGTGTCTCTCGGAACTCGAGTTTCCGGATTGATTCGACTCTGACTCCGACTCCGACTCCGATTCCGATTTCGATACTCCGCTGGCCTATGTTTGGGAATGGGTTTAATTAACTTGATGGGCTGGCATAAATGCAGATGCAGTTGCAGATGCACATCTCCGGCTCTGGCTTCCTCCCTCCTCCACTTCCCCCTTTCACTTTGGGGGCTCTCGGTCTGCGGCGAGACATCTCTGCCACACGAGTGGGCTGGCTGTGGCATTCGGTTGCCGGTTAAGTGCGAAATTGGGGTCGTCATCTTCAGAGCTGCACAGAGATAGATGCAGCTATATAACATATGGTACATTTATATATAAATATACATTTATACAAACAACAGTGGTTGGAATATTGTACATAAACATTACTAGAAAGTTCTAGTCTTTGTTATAACAACACTTTGCAGGGGAGTTTCTATTAGCAAGTTCCCTTTGATATTGCTGCAGCTTTAATATGCCAGAGTTAAGCAAGCTGCTACGGCTGCTACTATTTACTTGGCCCCGAGTGTGTGTGCTTTTGAGAGGGACACACACTCTTACACTCACACCCAACTATGGCTGTCATCGCAGTCGTTGCATGTGTAATTTGCTGAATTTTTAATTATGACACAGAGCACAGAGCACGAAGCAGACAGACGCAGAGATACGGATCCAAATCCGTAAGCCACCAGCAGCAGCAGCAGCAGGGGGACATGGGGGAAAGGGGGGTGCAGGTGCAGGTTAATCTGCCGTGTTGCATGTTGCATGTTGCATTTGCCAGTTGCCAACTTATCTAACTGTCAAGCGGGTCTCTTGGAGCCGCTTTAAGCCCCTCGCTGATCCGGCTGCTGCTCCGAGTGCTGCTGCTGCTGCTGCTGCATCTGCTGCTGCTGCTCTTGCTGCTGCTCCCAAATGCCAAATCAATGTACCTGGCACAGATGGGTTAAGGCTACAGGCAGCATTGCTAGTTGCAGGTTGTTTTGGGAGGGCTAAGACTTGCAGATATTGCCGGATTAAATGCGATATGGCTTTCATTACGCTGGAGAGAAAGCATCAGGAAGTGCTTAGTAATTACTGTCATATATCTATGGGTATTATATTATTAACTAAACAAGAGCATACTGTTTTACTCTAAATATAATTAAACTGAACGTGTGCCTTGGTACATATTATACCCGCATTTGAGGTTTCTAAATAAATATGCGGATTTTTCATTTTACATTTCATATTTACATATTCAAGGACTTAACCTGCAACTGAAATAAATATATATTTTTTTTAAGAGGGAATTCTCCAGTTTAAAGGTTGGCCAATATCAATAATATTGAATATTTATGAATGTGTCTATGCATTTACCATATTTTCTATATCCGCTGGCATTTCCATTATTTGCTTTATTTTTCCAGCTATTTAGTGTGTTTTTTTAGATACCTTTCTATATATTTTTTTAGACCATTTCCTTTGCCACTTGACTGTCTGCCATTGACATTTCAATGCGGTTGCCTCATGCGGCAATTGGGTTGTTTTGCATTAGTGTTGCATTTGCAGCTGCACTTTGCGACGACTGCCATGGCTCATTGTCTGGCGGTTGGGCTTGGATTGAATGTATTTTGGCCATTGATTGAAATTGACCAATTCGCTGCGGCAACAGCAACAAACTTGTTGTTACTCTTCTCTTTTTTTTTGTTTTTTTTTTGTTTTCAACGCAATTTTCACGGGAGGTGAGTGAGAAAAGCTTTTCCAATTTGTTGACAATGGCAACAAAGAAAGTGATGTCAATGTTGCTCATGCGGCTATTGTTGTTGAAGTCGTTGTTGTAGTTGTAATTGTTGTTGTAGTCTTAGTTGTTGTTGCACACGCTGTCAATGCAATTCAAATTGTCAGCCAGCCGCCGACAGTCGATGTTTTGCCATTGTCGCGCCTTTCATCCCGATTTTTTGCAGCACACTCTCTGCTCTGCGGACTCGAATAAGCCAACAAAATCAACAAACAACAAGTCAACAATAAGAAAAAAAAAAAATAGGGGAAACGAACCAGCCGGCCGGCAAACAATAACCCGAAAACAACAACCAGCCCATACAGAGAGACAATTTTCAATTATTTTCTTGCTATTAAAATGTGTTTCATAAAAAAAAGTACACTACCTTTGACAAAGTTAATATTTCCGGGGGATATGATTCCTTTTTTAATTCAGCCAAGATTCGAAATATTTTTACTTTTTCCTGGTGCATCTAGCAATATGTATTGCATGTTCCCCAACATTTTTTGCATTTATTAATTGCAAAAGTCCGCAAAGCCAATTATCTTGGTCGCGAACCAGTTTCGTTGCATACTCTCGGGCGGCGGGTTAAAAAAACTTCAACAACAACACCAACAACATGAACGAACCTGCAACAAAGAACAAGATAAATGTGAAGAGTTTACCTGCGATTAAAAAAAGAAGAGTGCCGGCAGAGTGGCCTGGCTCAGCTTTTTCATTGTGCAAGGTGAGCTGGCGTATGAGTAATTTTACATTACTCATACGCCACGTTTGCCCAACAGATTGCATGTAATTTACATAGCACTTTTTTGTTTTGCCTGTCCTTTAATTTAAACATAATTTTGATCTGTGCCAAAGCTTTTAATTGGATTGTCAAACGCTAAAAACATATTGTTAATGTCAAAGTAAGAGTTAAGGAATTTCATTAGGGCCACGTTAACATTTAAATTCTACTTGATTTTCTCATATTCTGTGTTGCTCTTTGGACGCAGGAATGAGTTTAATTACGGCCAGGAATGCGTTTTTGCGTTTTTATACCCTGCGCAAAAGGGTGTTTTATTTATAGTAAATGTTTTTTGCAATTTAAAATAAATATAAATTAAGCTGATCAATTTGTTTCAGTAGTTTAACGCTGAAAAATATATTCTTCTTTTTCATACTTAATTAATTTTTATAAACTAAAGCTCGCGAAGAAGTATATTTATTCGATTTTATCAATTTACCCTGCCTTACCTTACCCATTATTGTTGCGTAATCACATAATTATCCACTTTAGCAACTAGAAGTTTTCCTTTTGGCCAGAAATGGAAACTAATTTCATGTCCATTTCGGCGCTGAACAATTTTCGCTAGCCCGGCATTGTTGCTGCTGCTGTTTAGTTTCGGTTTTTGCGGTTAAGCTTTTAGTAGTGGCAGCAGCAGTAACCTCCCCTTTGAGGCAATAAGTGGCATGCCATTACATAGACCGCAATTTTATTAGTTGCTGCTGCTGTTGCTGTTGCATCAAAGGCAGCCAAGTAGCCAGAAGAACAACAACAAAACGAAGAATATATGTAACGAGGTTACCTATCAACTTGCCACATAAAAACAAAGCAAACAAAGACCACTTGAAAGTAAATTAATAATTATTTTGTAAGTATCAGATGATCTTGCAAACAAAAGTAGCTAAAGAACACTAGTTAGCAGCGAGTCATTATGTATTCTACTTACTGTCAAGAAAGCATAAACGGGGTCACTAGGTTTTCTCTAGGGTTTTCACTAGAGTTTTCACTAGGTTTTCACTAGGGTTTTCACTAGGTTTTCACATGATTTTCACTAGGATTTTCACTATATTTTCACTATATTTTAACTAGTTTTTTTTTACTAGATTTTCACTAGGTCTTCACTCGGTTTTCACTAGGGTTTCACTAGGTTTTTCATTCGGTTTTCACAATATATATTCACTAGGGTTATCACTAGGGTTTTCACTCGGTTTTCACTATATTTTCACTATATTTTCACTAGATTTCCACTAGATTTTCACTAGGTTTTCATTAGGTTTTCATTAGGTTTTCACTAGTTTCCTAATTGCAATTGCTATTTACATAAATTTTTGGTGGAAATATCCTACGAATGGTCACCACTGCGTATGCTTAATCCTGTCTATATTTTTTGCTCTCCCTTTAAATCAGGCAAACACATTTCCATTTCCATTTCAATTCAATTGAGTGCGACAACATTTTAGGCTGAGAGTTACGCATATATTTATGAAATCTATATTCAAATTGTAAGCCAGCATAATCCATAAATGATAATTCCATCAATTTCAATTCAAACATTTTCTTTTTTGTCAGCTTTCAGGGGAAAACCCCGCCCACATTCATTTATATTATATTTTATAAAAAATTATGGCCGCTTGATTTGGTCCTTGACGAAAAGTTGAGTCTCACGCGGGGTTCTCTTGGGTTTGGGGTCCTTTTTCAAGGATTTAAACAGCTTGATTCAATTGCCCAAACAAGAGTTTAGGGATCCTCTGCCGCCAAGACATGCAAATTACAATTCATTCCTTTTGTTGTGTTTGCGGGGTATGTTGGGATGAAGACTTCCAGCTGATTTATTCTCCTTTAATATATATATATATTTTTTTTTCCAAGAAACTTTGACCCATTTTTCAAGTTTACTGCCCGCCTGCCTGCCTGCCAGCCGTCCTTGTCCTTGTCCTTGTGCTCTAAGCATGATTTACATGCCTGCGAAGGCAAAATACAAACTCTTTTAATGGCCAAAAAACGGCACGAATGTCGTCAGCCAAAAGGTTAAAAGTTAGTTAGATTGCAGATACTATTGTGATTGGCGTTGCTTAATAATATTTATTGATTGTTTGAACCATAAAAGTTTAGGGAGAAAAAATGTATATAACGAGAGAGTTATATTTGAATGAATGTTGGTACCTTTCAACATTTTTATTCCTTTATTTTTTGGCTGTAATTTAGCTTGGTAACTTTCCGTTGAAGTAACTTTTTGAATAAAGTCCCAGCAGTCACTTCCGTTTTCCAAGTGCAACTTGGCTTTGATTTATTTAATTCCTATTGTGACTGCAAGCTGGTAAAAAATTCATTTTTTCTAAAGTTCTTCTTCTCTTACTATATGTATAAAGTCGAAGAAAAAAAACAGCAAAGAGGCAATATTTTTTCCTCAATTATTCGACTCAAGTTGGAGGGTCCCCCAGGGACAAAGCGAAAACATTCCGTTCAGGCCGAAGTCAAGGGTTAAGGCGACAAACTTTATAACCAACAAACAAAGTGGAAAAGAAGTGCAAAAAAAAAAAATGTTGAAAATTCGAAATTAAATTATAAGTACATAAGTATGTTGGCCGCGCAGGCAAAGTGTGGGTTTGGTCGAATGAAATTATTAAAAAGTTGCATATTTACGATGACCAAAGGACCTGCTGGCGGGAGTTTCAGGAAGTAATGGCGAAAATCGCTCCCGGGGATCTTCAGCATTTGACATGGCGGTCAGCTCTCTTAAGGTTCAGCAGCTTATTTAGTTTAAGGCACACGCACATATATTTCCTGGGAAAGTTTTCCTTTTTTTAACACCCTTTCAAGTGGTATAAGAATTAGAGCTGGAAATAAATTGATGATTTTAAGAAAATGTTATCGAATTTTATCGATTGAAATCGAAAGTACTTTTCATACAAAAGTTTGCGTTTTTACGTCTTAAAATTAAAATATTTTATGTATATTAATTAAAGATTTTATAAATATTGTTCTTCACGTTTTACCTATGAAATGAAATAATATCTTTTTGGTTTTCTTTCCTTCGGAAATATGGAATTTAATATGTATAATTTTTTTTATTTAATTTTCATATATTTAAAATATATATTTAACTTTTATTATATATTTTACATTTTATTTATATCTTAACTTTTTCGATTAAATCGATTCGGAAAATTTAAATCGATATATCGCAAAATTACAAAAAATCTATTCAATAATCGATTATATTTCCAGCTCTTATAAGGATGTTGTGCTTTTGCCTTTTTGTGGCATTTTTTTAAAGTGATTAATTTGCAAAGCAGTAAAACAGTAATTAAACATAATTTAAAGACTTAAACATCGCTATAGTTTCGTTTTTTATAGGGTATGCCAGACTTCGGCTTATGAAACTAGCCTTCTTTTCATGGTTTTTCCATATTTTCCTGTTTTTTCTTTTCGTTGTGTCTGTCGTGCTGCTGCAAAGTTGCGCTGTCAAGAAGAGAAACTTGGCTTTGACTTTCGGTTTTATGTACCAAAAAATGGCAGAAAAAGAAAATATTAGAATTATTTTTAGTCAGCTTAAGGAGGAAGTTAAGTTAAGTGAAGGAGAGCGGGGTGGAGACAGACGTTTTAATTTAATTTGAAAGAGAGCAGCGGCGGCGGCGGGGGTCACGGCTGAAATCTTCATGTTTGTTGTTGATTGAGAGCTGTGAATAATTCTCGGGCAAAAGTTGGATCAAAGTCGACAGGAAATTATGGCGCAAACTGGCCATAACGAAAGTCTAAAGTTTTCTAAAGAAAACCCATGAAGGGAATTAACAAAAATTGGGGAAATGGAACCAGAACATGGAGTAATTTGTTAATGCTTTTATTTGGTTTACAAGCTAATTGCCGATTTGCCAGATTATATATACATAAATTTAAGCCCCGGCCAAACATTTCTTTTCAATTTCATTTGAAAAGGTCAAACCTTTTTAGCCTTAGTTTATATATCGATTGTTGTGTGTATTTTTACACCTCCCGAGCCCCAACTTTAAGTTTTTTGCTTTTTCCTGTGTTTGTATGCGATATTATCGCTTAACAAGCGGAAAATGGCAAAGCGATGGGAAAACTCTGAGGGAAGCAAGGAAAATTGCGAGGTGTGGAAAGCAGACCAACCAAACGAGCGACCAAGCGACCTTCTCAAGTTGACAACGACAAAACGCAGAGCAATTTAGATATTGATTTAGATAGCGTCTGGCAAATATGTTTTTCCCTTTTCCCCCTTGGAGCACACACTCACACATACACCGAGACTCGATTTCCTTGACTTCCCCCTGCATTTTCCGATCGATAAGTCTCCTCGTAATTGGCCATTGTGACATATAATGATTGATATGGGAGAGTAACTGCAACTTTAGCTCTTATTAACCCATTAACCAGCACAACATTATTAGGGTTTTAATCCTAAAACCAATCTGACTGCATAAAACATTTGTTTTCCACTTTAATTGTGATTTATTTATGACTATCCCCCCACGAAGTTTCAGTTAAATGTATAATTAATTAAAGGGAACTGAAAAAAATAGAGGAATTTTTGAGAGTAATGTGGGGTATAATGAACTGGAAACAATATATATTTCCTTTTAAATAAAAAGTATATAATATATAGATATACCTCGGTATCTGCTGGTTCAATGATTCCCATCCCTTTAATGATTAATTCAAGTGCAGATTTTGCTGGCCATTAAACGATATTTGATTTAATCAACAAACGGCTGTAATATTTGCAAACTGTTGCTCATAAATTAAATTGTTAAATTGCTCAACAAAAAAATGTATGCATATAGTTTCTCTTTTCAGCGTTCAGTGAATAAATCAAATATGCTGAATATTTATTCACTGACCGCTACAATAATTGCCAACAGATAAAAAAGCACACAGGAAAATATTTAACAAAACTCTTTATTTTACCAAAGTAATGAAATTAAAATTCAGCAAATAGCATAAAAAATAGCGAAAACAATGAAACAAACTGAAAGCTAAAAAGGGAAATGGATAGCAAGACAGGAGGAGAGGCAAGAAGGCCTTCTGTCTGGACCGACAGCCGGTGGCGTATACGCAATGTTACTCAACAAAATGGCTTCAATTCCGGTGTTGTTGTGCAACATTTACAGCGATTTTTAGACGTCTGTCTGTCAGTCAGTCTCTCTCTCTCTCTCTCTCTTTCTGCATCTCCTGAACATCCGCTTCCATCTTCCTTTGCCCGCAGAACAGCTGCCGTCGTCTTGACTAATTTATATGTGCATATTAAATTAGTCGGGCGAGGCAAAAGTGTCGCGCTAGGCATTAGTTCACACCTCCTCCTCGATCTCCTCCTGCCACAACAACACCTATGCAACACACACACGCACACACACACTCACACACAGCTGGCTCAATCTGTTGGCTTTCATTATTTAATTGCCACTCTTCTTGGCAACATTTGGCAGGCAGGAGGCACCACACACACGGGGCGTATACGCAATGCGGCAACAAAATAATCAAATTTTAATGGAAATCTAAATGCAGCAGAGTTGCAAATGTAATCAGCCCTGAAAACTGCATATAAGGAAGAAATTTTTCAATTATTTCATATGTAAAATATACATAAATAAACAAATAATAATTAAATTAAAAGTGTTGGAAATATATTTTAGTTAAGAATATTTTATGTTGTGATTTATTGTGACTAAGGTAATAAGTTATTAATTTTATATCTAAGGCGTTAGGAAAGCCAATAAAGGTACAAATTTAATTAAATTACATTAAGTTATATAATTTATTTTGTAATATTTTTTAATATTTAAGGGAACTAAAGTTAAAAATCACGACTTTTTACGGTTTTCACACCACTAATGAACATTTAAATGACTTTAAATGCTTTATTAGGCTGTCTTGTATTTTATTTAATGCAACATAAAATTCTAAGTATTTATTTATAAAATACATTTTGTAAATTTATGATTTAATTTACATTTTTGCATGAAGAAAGAGGATTTGCACTTTTCTTGATTTTATAAGGATATTTAAATGTTCCTTTAAGACTTTCATTTATTTTTATTCACTAAGCTAAGTGTCATTTACTGCCCCAATTTTAGTGCTCAATATCTATGATTATGTTATTTATTTATTTATTTATTTTTTTAATTTTTAATAAATGATCAATCAATGATTTTTTAATTGTTCTTTTTAATTTAATTAACAGCAACAATCCCTGAGCGACACGAGTGCGGCCAGCAGCGGCAAGGGTTCCAAGTTCTTATTGCGAAAGCGTAAATCCAAGAAGACAGTTGCAGCAAATCCGTCAACAGCTGAAGTGGCAACGAATGCAACAAAAAAAGGTGGCAAGAAGAGTGAGTTTTTAAGGGTTTAATTTATTAGCAAAGAGAATGGTGTAATAGCACTCCATTTAAATTGCTTAATTTGTATTTTTTTAATAATTGTCATCATAGTTCTGAACTCACCCTCTTCTTTATTCTTTACAGCTGGCAGCACACCCGCACAGCCCTCGATCAAGTGCGTCCTTGTGGGCGACGGAGCCGTGGGCAAGACGAACCTGATCCTTTCATATCTGGAGAACCGCTTCAATCCCGAGCACATACCGACGGCCTCAGACATTTATAATGGTGAGTGGACGGCGCCCTTTCAACAGGTCTCCTCCTGCTTCTGCTTCTGCTCCTCCATTCACACTGGAGACCCCATTCAGCGGCGCCAATTCCAAATGCCTTTATTTCTTTGCCAAGTCTTTTCCCATTTCCCATTTCCCTCCTTTTTTTTCGACCTTTGCGGCGGCCTTCGTTTCGATTTAAGGGGGAGAAGAAGGAGTCAAGGCTTGGCACGTATATGAATTTTTCATTTTGTTGAAAACCAATTTGTGAAATCTTTACCAAGAGTTTTCCGCGTGAGGGATGGGAGCAGAGGCAACACAGTTGCCGGAAGTAGGCAAGAATGGTGTTGAATCTCAGGATATATAATAAGGAAGGCAAAAAAGGATGCTAGGCATAGATTTGCCTTGACTTTCTCAAGTGTGAGTGTGAGTTTTCTGCCATTCACGAATTTTAATGAACGGAAAATTGAAATTTTGTGGTTATTCAACACAAAATTTGGATGCTTGACTTTGTTTTTTTTTTTTTTTTTTTTTTTGGTAAGCAAATAGCTCCGCTCCAGTCCAACGCTCCTCCATGTGCAATTGATTGAATTATGCCGAGCCCTTAACCCTCGGCACCCTTAACCCCATCCTGCCAGACACTCGACGACACAACACTGCCTGCTGCCAGCTCGCGCCCTTTGGCTGATTTTTAATGAAATTTTGCATGAATTTGCACTTCCTTGCACACTTTGGGGCGCATCCAAAAATGTTCTGCTGCCAGAAATAAACTCAATTATACGAATTTTTTGACTTGCAGATAATCTTGGAATAATTCAATAGATTCTAGCGTTTCACGTTTAAACTTGTAAATCTTACTGCAAATAATTAAACAAAACTTAAGGAAGATCTGCTTAATTTGTTAGAATAAAAATGTCCTGACTGCCTTATTAAATAACAGCCTAGGTCTTTGGCTTATTTATTGCATGAAAAACGTAAAGATTGCAGGTTTATCTTTTGAAGAGAAATGGTTGAATTGTATTTAAAACATTTCCTTCGGGCGCTGTCTCTCTCTCTCTGTAGAGGTTCTTGAGCAATAGTAAGCTATTGCTAGGACTGAAATTACGCATACGCCGTGTGTCCCTTAGCGCTTTAGCTGCTTTTAGCAACAATTGGCCAAGTTCGGGGGAGCTGTGAATACCAGGAATAGCGGGCAGCTCCCAGCTTTGGTGCACATTTCCTGGAATTTCAGCCTGATTCCTGAACTTGTGCACTTGGACCGCGGCAGTTCCTGCCCAGGAATTAAGCTAGAACTTGGGTATATCTGCTACTCGGACTTTCTAACAAGACAATACAGATAAATACAGATAAATTTCAAGTTTTTCATTATAAAATTAGCATAGAAACTAGTTTAGTTTATAAAAGAGAGAGAGTATTTAAGGCATTGTATTCTAATCAAGACTCTAGTGTTCTTTTGTTTGGCAGGATTAGAACTTTGGCATAGTTATGCCATTAGGCATAAGTTTTGGCTTAGTCTGGCAGCTAATTAAGGATAAGCAAGGATGTAAAAGGATGTCTGTATGGCTAATTGACTGGCTCTAAGTGCGTGAAATCGGGAAATCTTTTTTATTTTTTTGTAGAGAAGACAAAGGAAGTGGCAATTGCTAATGTACTGAGTGATAATGCTTATTGCATGCACACAATATATATATAGAAATATATATATATGTATATCCCTCAATTGCTGACAGTTGGCAGACTCAATTAGGTGTCAATAGGGTCGAGTCAGCAGTGGGGAAGGCCCCTTCAGCTGACTTTTAAGCTCACAATTACACAATTGCTCACTTGCCACACACACAAACACACACTTACACATATGGGGATGTATTTCAATGGAGTTTTCCTACTGAGTTTTCCCGGCTCGCGTACGCTTAGATTGACAGAAAAAGGAGGCAAGCAGCCAACCGCTAACGATGCTCGCCTTTTGTCCTCTCTCCCTCGTGGTGCTCTGTTCCCTCAGTTTTCCCGCTTCAGTTTTCTATTCCATTCTCAGTTTTTCTTCTCTGTTTTGTTTTGTTTTGTTTTGTTCTGCCTTTGGCGTAAAGCGATTTTCAGCTGAGCTGGCAAACAATTTCCCTTTTGTTAAAAGCAAAGGGAAAAGCATTGAATGTGCATTGTGTGTGTTGTTCCGGCATTGATTCCACTTTTACTTTTTTTAAGGGTAAGGTATTAAGGGTCACTGATAGTAGGGAGGAGCAAATGCTAATTAAATAATTTTAAACCTAAATAATAGGTCAGGGAATATCTGCAAAGTGTTAGAGAACACCTTGAACCCGGCTTATGTGACTTGATGAACACACAAAAGCCTCACTAATTTATTTAAAGCCTGTTCTTCGCTTTTACTTTCAGCCAAGAAATTTGTAGAATGAAATCGAGGTGAAATTTAAGCCAGAGAAGGCTTCCTTTCAACGTGAGGTTTTTGGGGCGCTGCCCCCAAATGTATTCATGAATTTCATGCGCTGCACAAATTAAATTTATTTTACATGAGCCCCCAGTACAGTACAGAACAGGACCCATGGGTCGACCTTCGCTGCAGCCCAGCCTTCTGCAACGTGCAACCTGCGGCAGGCTGTTTAAAAAAAAAAAAAATCCACCTCTATTTACGCAGAGCAAACACAGTCGGACGGAGGAGGCTGCTGCATTGAATGAAAGGTAGCCATGATTAACTTTTAGATAGGACACACCCGGCGAAGGACCAGGTTCGAGGGTGTGCCGTGTTGTGTTCCATCTGGCGAGCACGCGAGGTCAGAATCAGACAGGCCTCTCGGCATACAGTGAGAAAATTAAGGTGGCCTTAAGTTTGAAACCTTTAAATTAGAACAAAGCTTTAGGAGATGCATTCGTTTTCTTTCACTAATTCCTGACCAGGTTCTCAATTCCCACAATTAAGCTGGTATTTGGTAAGTGTAAATTTTCCGAGTTGAAACAAGTTTTCCGAGTGTCCTCTCTCGGCACCCGCTCCTCTTTCACCCATCATTCAAATCATTTTCGCCTGCGCTTAAATATGAATGTTCTTTGCTCAAACACACATGGGGAAAGTGGTGGGTGGTTTTCTGTTCAAGGAGAAGAGAGGGATTTGGGATTTGCCTTTACTAATTCACTTGCTGGCGTTCCCATTGTTGCTCCTGTGGAGCTTTCCTACCTGTTCTTCATTTTTGTCACTCGTCTCTCGTCTCGAGTTGAGTTGAGGGGAAAATGGCGTGTATCTTTGCTAGATGGAATTAAACGGATGTTGGCAAATGTAAATATTCATTAACCGGGGACAAAAGTCGTTTAAATTGCGGAATATCTGCTTTTAACTAGGATGTCAAGGGATTATTTAAAGAAAAAACATTTCATTTTTATTGCATTTGCACATTTGTAACGATTTCATTTGAAATGAAATATTTAAATATTATTTAGTTTGTAAAACAATTACTTTTAGTTTATTTTGCACTCAACATCTTCCCTTTATTATCTCTCTCTAGTTCTCAAGTTCTCCTTCACATTCTCTACGGTTCTCGCAAGCTAGTTATTGAGTTTGTGATCGATAACAATATCGGCTGCACTCTTTTCTATATTTCGATATGATAGTGTCTTAATGTAACCTTGTCTTAATGTAACCTGATCTCTAACTTATACCAGAGCTGGAAATAAATCGATTTTCAGAAAATCGTTTTTTTTTTCTAACAAATTTAAAAAATAAATCGATTAAAATCGAAAATATTTTCCTTACAAAAGGTCTAAAAATGTAATCTTTTACGCATATTTACCAAAGATTTTTATTATTATTGTTCTGTACTTTTTATCAATGGAATAAAATAATAGGTTTCCCTTTTTTTACATTGCTTTGGAAATCAAACATTTAATTTGTATAATTTTTCCAAAATAAATTTTTTCTATTACGCAATGCTTTTATATACATTTTCATATATTTATAAAATATATATATTTGAATATATTAATTATAAACTGTAAAGATATGTATTTATCATTTCCATGTCGCTTTCGGAGAAGTGTTTTTGGAATAAATCGATTCTGAAAATTAAAATGAATGTATCAAATTGGAAAAAAATCGATTAATCGATAACAATCGATTTTATTGCCAGCTCCATTATTTACACAATTTAACAAATTTAAGCTTCAATTTGTTTTTAAAGTAGCAAACACTTCGTTGCAAATGTTTCGCATAAAATATTTATGTTCTCTAATTTTGACACATATGTTTGTGTGTAGATCCCTGTGAAAACATTGCATCCTTTAAATCGGGCTTAACAATGTTTGCCAATTTCGTTCTGCCTTAATTTAGTTAGTGGTCTAGGCCATATCTCAGATTATGGCTTACTTATTCCGGCCGCAAAGAAGGATGTGCTTGGGTGAGGAGAGAAAAAGCTGAAACTCAAATGAATTGGCAAATTTCTGGCATCTGCAATTTCCCCCATTGTATCTGTGTGTATTTCTGTATTTGTGTGTGTGTGTGTGTGTGTGGGTCAACAAGAGATACCTGTCGTAATAACTGTGTGTGTGTGTGGTGTGTGTGGGTGCCACTGAGTGTGTGTTCAAGTGTGTTGTGTTCGGTGCTATGCCAAAAATGTGGAGGGGACAAAAGGATTGGTAAAGCATTTTAAATTAAATTAAATTCCGACAGAAAAGTGCGCAAGGGGTAGGGAGGGGAGGGAAAGGGTCAGTGTAAGAGTAATTTACATATTTTGCAATTAAATTAAACCAGGCCACACACAGACACAAACGCACACACATAGCGATTGATTGATTCATTTGGCAAATAAACGCAGATCGAAAAGGGGTAATAATGACATGGAATTGAGATCGATCTTTTAAATAGCTCGATTATCTTAACGCATTTCAGATAGATTTTTATACCCTTGCAGGGTGTTATAATTTCAGTCAGAAGTTTGCAACGCAGTAAAGGAATCATCTCCGACCCTATAAAGTATATATATTCTTGATCAGCATCAACAGCCGAGTCGATCTAGCCATGTCCGTCTGTCCGTCTGTCCGTCCGTCTGTCCGTCCGTCTGTCCGTCTGTCTGTCTGTCCGTTTCTACGCAAACTAGTCCCTCAGTTTTAAAGCTATCTGAATGAAACTTTGCAGATAGTCTTCTATATACTCTCACTCGTACATAAGTCGGAACGAGCCGGATCGGTCAACTATATCATATAGCTGCCATACAACCGATCCGTAAATTTGTTGAAAAAAAATTATAACTTCACTGTTTTTAAACATATCTTATTGAACTCTCAGTTATTAGCTTTATATATTGTTCTAGATTTTTGGATTTAATTTTATAAAAATCGGACTACTATATCATATAGCTGCCATAGGAACGGTCGTGAAATTTTCAGAAAAAAAAAATTATAACTTTGTCTGTTTTCAACGTAATTTCTTCTACTTTTAGATTCTAGTTGTTCATATTTTTTCAGAATTTTGTTGTAAATTTCATAAGAATCGGACGACTATATCATATAGCTGCCATACAAACGATCAGTAAATGTGGAGAAGAAAAATTTTACTTTACATGTAAAAATGTAAAAAAAATGCACAAAATTGGAATCTGCAAGGGTATACCAACTTCGGCGTGCCGAAGTTAGCTTTCTTTCTTGTTTATTTTTAAATTAATATAAAGATAAATCTTTGTTAAAATCGTTGTTTTATTATAATTCAAACCAGCTTAGGGTAGAACAAAATAGAGTTTTCAAATAAATTAAAAATAAAAACCTAATTTCTTAGAACCTTTTAATACATTTTGTGTTCATTTATTGTTTTGTTAGCGTAGTTTCTCTGAAGATTCCTTTTATTTTTTAACGATTTCTTATTCAGTTCTATTTTTACAGTGTGCCCATATGGCATCGATCATTGTTAGTGTGACCATAGTCTCTCTTCTTATTTAATCCCATACTTTTGATGATCTTCTTTTACGTAGACTTGAAATAGTAGAAAATGTAACGCTTATTCCTAAATTCTAATGATGTTATGCTAAATGCTAACAGTTTAATATTTTTTTTTTAAGAAAAGCTCTGATCATACATCTGTTTGATATTTAAAATAAATTTGCTCGAACCTGAAAGGGGTTTCCCTTCAAGTAATTAACTTTCTTT
Organism: Drosophila punjabiensis; assembly: GCA_008042585.1. NCBI lineage: Eukaryota > Metazoa > Arthropoda > Insecta > Diptera > Drosophilidae > Drosophila > Drosophila punjabiensis. The sequence goes on from VNJR01007389.1 coordinate 41,092, forward strand.
CTAATTATTTTCCTTTTTCTTCTTCTTCTCCCAGCCGATGTCAACGTGAACGAGAGTCCGGTGCATTTGACGCTCTGTGATACCGCCGGCCAGGACACACTGGATCCTTTGCGGGAGCTCTGCTATCCGGACAGCGATGTCTTCCTGCTCTGCTTCTCGGTGGTGAAACCGGAAACGTTTCGGGCCATCAAGGCAAAGTGGGCCCCAAAGTTTGCCAAGACCAAGGCCGCCCTGATTCTAGTTGGCACGCAGGCCGATCTTCGCACCAACTCGAATGTCCTTAATAAGCTTCAGGTGGGTTTTGGCTCCTGCTTTGATTTGATTGGATTTGATTTATTAATGCTGCTTCGGGGCATTCCGTCATTATTTAACTCAAATATTTATGAAATTCCTATTTGATTTCATCTGCCTGGAAGCTAACTGGATTTATTTTGATTCTTTTTGCAGACAAATGGCGAGAAGGCAATTTCATATGCAGACGCCTGGGATTTGGCAACAACAATTGGCGCAAAATACATTGAGACTTCGTCAGCCACACAGGTGAGTCCAACTAACTAACTAAGGGGTGGGTTTTAGCGGGGTTTGAGGGGGCTGTAAGGTGTGTTACCTCATATTAATTAAAGCCAAAAGGCAGACAAGTCATTGCTCTGGCTGCTCTGACTTTACTGCGGCTGTGTAAACACTTGACAGGAGAGAAGGATGTTAGAGAAGGAAAAGATACCCTTTAGTTCGAAGGGAAATTTAAATATATTATAAGGTAATCTATGATACTTTTAGGAATATTTATAGTTTGTAGCAAACAACTTTTACCAGATTTAAAGCTAGTTTTAGATTTATTTTCAATAGAACCAAAAAAGTCTTAAAAGATAACCGAAAACCAGGGTATTTCGGCAAATGAAGTAACAAATAGAAGAAGGCTCGAATAAAATAAAAAAAAAGCCCCGGCAGAGCATGCCACACAGTCCAGAGACATAACAGGGACCACTCCTAAGGGAGCTCTGCTCCTGCTTCTGCTCCTGCTCCTTGTCCTGCTCCTGGCTGCTTTGGTGTCATCCTTTTGAGTCGCCCTGTCACAGTGCCCGCACAGGCAGACAGACGCACAATAATCATAATTGTGTGGTTTTCTTTTTTCTCTTTTGCTTTGCTTTCCCTGGGAAATGGGGGAAACCCTGTGTTTGCCCCAACACTTCCGAATGAATGCCGCCGTTGCCGTGCATTGCACTCTGCCTGGATTTCCCCGAAGGTGGAAAATCTCCCTCTTGCCCCCGCTGTCTCTCTCTCTCTGCCCGGAAAAGATGGCGACAACGAGAAGATGAAGCGTTTGCAACAAATTATAAAGCACTTGCCACCGCCACCAGATGATGATCATCATGATGATGATGATGATGATGACGATGATGGCGACAATTTGTTGTGCAAGTGCTTCGCTAGTTGCTGGAAAATCCGAAATATATAAATGAATATACTTGTATATATGTTATGTATATTCATATTTATATATACATACATATATAACCCCCCGATTAAGTTGCAAGGCCTTCGGCGGGCGGGCGGAGCTTGCTGATTTCGGTGGAAAAACTTCCGGGGAATAAGCTGGCTTTGATCTCCCAAGCGACTCAGAAACAGAGACACCAGTCAGCCGGGGACCAAAGATTTTAATAATTTATGTCAGGGAAAACTCAAGCCCCAAAAAGAAAGCAAGAGAAATTGCGAAAACTTGCTGCTCAACTTGTGAGTAATATGAATAAGAATATGAATATGAATATGATATGCAATAATTAGTCGAAAGTTAAAGGCAGTTAAAGAACAATTTATTTAAATGAAAGAAAAATGCTTATACATTCTTATATATGGCAAGTCAATTTTTATCTTTAATTTAAAAAAATAAAAGTTGACAAATAACTGTTACTTTTAATTTTTTGGAATAAAAATTGAAGAATAACTGTTATTTTCAATTCTTTGAAGTAAAACTTGGAAAATAAATGTTTATTTCAATAAATATTTCAAAAATTGAAAGTTAAAGTTATTACCACTCTTTTTATAAAATTTGATAAATAAAATAAAAATTTCCCAAACGAATTCATTTTTGTTACTAAATAGTCCTAAAATTATATACATATTTTTTTTCAACCTTCCAGCTTAATTTTATTGATAATACTCCTCTTGGGATCCCTGATTTTTATAATACTATATTTATTTGCCATTCAATTTATTCACTTGTTTATTTGATAATAAATAGCTCTTCATGTTGAAATAAATCCCATTTATTTATGCTTTAAATTGCAAAATAAATTATGCAAAAGAAACGCTTAATATTCTGCATAGATTTCCCATTCATATGTAAATATATTATTAGGCAAAGGAACACTCTGAAACTGAACTAGTTTCTATCGTTTTTTTCCCCGCTGGCTTTCAAGCAAATTTCCTGCCGGCACTAAAGTTTTAATGAATGCACAAAGAGCGGTGTGTTAATTATAGGCTAAATATTTAATCTGGCGCACAGAAGTTTGTAATTAGTGCGACGGCAGAACTATTTTTTTGCCAGACATTATTGATTTAATTAGCCGGTGATTAATAATCGCATTATTTTGTTTGTTCTTTTTTTTTCGCAGGACAAAGTCAAGGATGTGTTCGACACAGCCATTTGGGAGGGCCTTGTGCCCACCACGCTGCCGCCCACGCCCTCCTTCTGGCGGAAGCTCTTCTGTCTGGCCTGAGGACCCCCCTGGAAATGAGCCCGATTCTCTATTATATATATATTACCATCAGTTTTTTTTTTGTAATGCGAATAACTATTTAATTGCGATTATTTATATGAAACATATTTTTTTTAAAGAGACTTTCGTTTAGCCGTGCATGCACACAGACTGATCTATATAAACATAAACATAAACTAAAATAAACATAAAAGAGAAGGTTATATTATATTTGAACTGGTTTAGTTATTGCATTATGTTAGCATGTACTTTATACTCGTACTCGTAACCATGTTCACGGTCCACTCTCACTCTTTATATAGCCGCTAGGAATTAACACTATTTAAACATTATAACACGTAAACACAAACACTGAACTATGTTACATCATTCCATCCATTTTAAGCATTTCGTTCTAAGCAAACAAACATATATTTTAAATATTGTATATCGAAGGCAACATTAAATATGAAAGCGAAACAAACAAATCCACAAGTCAAGGTCTTTTAAATTGAATTTCCCGGGGAAAGTCTCTCCCGGATTTCCAAATAATTTGTCTGCCTAATGCCGTAAGTGCCGGCAGAAATAATAATAAATACCCAAAGGTTGTCCGAGGCCTCTTCCCTCAACAAAAACAACATTAGTCGCGACTCTCGACTTGGCAAAGTAAACACACAGCCACAAAGCACACGCACATGCAGCAGCCTCCGAGGGAAAAGTTGAGGAAAATCCAAAGCCGACGGGAAGAACTTGTCAAGTTATTCCAGTGCCCCATGGCTGATGCTCAGTTTTTGCAGCGAAAAACAAAAAAAAAAAAGAAAACATACACAAAATAAGGAATTACAAGGCACTGTAAACATTTAAAGTAATCTCTGACGCTTATCTTGGAGAATTTAACAATAAATGGAATTTGTTAAAAATAAAATGTTTGTTTTATTTCTAAATATTTGTTTTAATTCGTTTATTTATTTGTTACTAGTTTCCTAAACAATCTATACTTTTTATTGTAATTATAATATATTTAAAAATATAATTTTATACTTTACTCTGTAAATTAATTCCTCTAAAGGTTTATTTTAATATTAATGGACATTTTTCAGTTGCTTTACTCTTGATTTTGAACTGTGCTCCTTAATTTTTTTACTTTGTAAGCTGAACACAAGACTTTAAGACAGAAGCCATCAAGTGTTCACGGTGATGCTCATGCTGATGCTGATGCCTTGATTGCGGCAGGGGGCTTCAGGACCAGACATTGTAGACAGGACCAAAAAAAAAAAAAAGAAAAAGGAGCCAAAAATGGCAATATTTATGCCAAAGGGGTGGAAAAAAGAGGAGCAGCAGCCATAATAACAAAACGGAACCTTGCTGACGGCCAACAAGTGCAGGGTAAACATTTTCATATTGTCTGGTCAAATCTGGCGAGCAAAGAGTTAATGCGTCTGTCGACGGGAGGAAGAGAAGCAGGAGCAAAAGCAATAGCAGCAACAACAACAGGAGCAGAAGCAAGAACAGCAGCAGCAGCAGTAGTAGCAACAGCAGCAACAACAGCAGCAGCATCTGCAACAAATGCAACAGCAACAACAGCAGCAACAGAAACAGCAGCAGAAGCAGCAACAACAATAACAGCAGCAACAGTTCCATCAACAGCAGCAGCAACAACAGCAGGAACAGCAGCAGCAGCAGCAGCAACAGCAGCAGCAGCATCAACAATAGCAACAACAGCAGCAACAACAACAACAGCAGCAACAGTTGCATCAACAGCAGCAGCAACAGCAGCAGCAACAACAGCAGCAGAAGCAGCAGTAACAGCAGCAGCAACAACAGTAGGAACAGCAGCAGCAGCAGCAACAACAACAACAACAGAAGCAGCAACAACAGCAGCAGCAATACGTCTCTGCAACATTTGGGGTGCAACCCCCTCTTAAGTATGCAACAGTTCTGGCGTAGGCCATAAAATCATACGAAAATGCGAAGACGCCGAAGCTGATGCTGATGCTGAGGCTTTATTAGGCACAAAAAAAAAAGAAAGAAGAAAATCATAATAAATCAATACATGGGGGCAGGGCCATGTCATGTTTCGAAATTTATGGCTACTTACGAGTGTCTGTGTGTGTGTGTGTGCCAATAAATAAACAATTTATTAGACAAATATTTTAGGGCAAGACATTACGTATACGCAGGGCAGGCCAAGGCAGGACCTAGATTGTTGCCGCTGGCATATGGCCCTGCTGCTAATGATGCATATCTCCAGTTTCCCCCCCCCCCTCGTCCTCGCCTCGGGAGTCTACTTGCCTGTCCGAATGTCACTCCATTTTGAGGGCCTGCCAGGTGAAATATTGAGCAGATCAGAGGTCCTTTCGGGGCATGTCAATCGATTTGTGCCGCAAGTCTGGGTTTATCGGATTCTTTGGACTTTGAAGTGCGATTAGTTGGCATTCCGTTCCAGCTGGCTAATGAAAAATATGACTGTGAAATCTGCTGTTGAAACTGTTGAGTTCTTTCCCGATTTTTATTATTATTTTCCTCGTTTTTTTTTTTCGGTTACTTTGGTACGTGCCAATAAAGAGTCGACTGGCGGACAGGCACGCGGCTATTTATGTGGGTCATTCACGCGCACGGGATGTGGATGTGGATGTGGATGTGAATGTGGTCCTTGGTCCGCCCGTTTCGGTCTCCCTCTCTGAGTGTGTGTGTGTGTGTGTGTAATTTACTTAGAAATAGATACAGATACGGATACGGATACATGTGGCACAGATACGCGGCTGCCAGACACGCCACTTGAACCCCTGATTGCGACCGGGCGACGGTCGCTGGGTCTGTCGGTCGGCAGGTCTCGGGGTCTGCTACCCTGTAAGGAATGCCTTTTAAGGGTATATTTAGTGGAAAGTTAAGTGCTTTCAAGCCTTGAAAAATTTAGTTAAAGGAGCAATGTTGTATCTAAATATATTTTAAACAATAAAATTCAAAATTCTGCTATATATAGCATTTCATTTGATTTAGATAATATTGCCTTAAATTATTTAAGGTGTTTAACAAACACATTCATTTGGCAAGAAAATCTTGACTTATATGATAATAAATATAGTTAATTATGCTTTTTAAATGTTTAGGCTTACCTCAGGCCTTTAAACAACTGTCTGTCTTAATAAATAGTTACCTAACTTCCTTAAAAAGCCTAAAAAAAAACTTCAATTTAAGCCCCGTTACTGACCTTAATATTCTCCTAACTATACACTGATACAAAAAATAAAATCTTTCAAGATTTTGTGCATTCTTCAATTAAAATCTTAATATAAAGTCTTGAAAAATTACCACAAGTCTTGAACTTTTTTATGAGTGTATCCCAAGATCTTGTCAATATTAAAACATATAAAAACACTTTAAAAATTGTACCTTAGCTTCAAGTTACCAGGTATGTTTCAAGCCCAGCTTGCTGATATTTTCTTGGGTTATTTTGTTGCCTGTTGGCATTGTGTTCCTCTCGGCAAGTTGAAAGCTCTTGCGAGGAGGCTAAAACTTATAATCATGGCATCATCAACAAAATTATCGTTTTGCCACAGACGGCACACATGTGGAGAGGGCGGTGGGACGTTGCAGGTCCTGCACAGATACACTCACCATTTAAGAGCATAAAAGCGAAACGTGCTCGAAATGTGAATTACTCGCGCCCCAAAACCCCTTACACACACACACACACACACAGGCACACACGCACACACACTTGGCAGCACTCTTCAAGTGCCAGAGTGCCCCAGTGTGTGTGTGTGCTGGTTGATTTTGCTCTTTGGCTCCATTTTGGCTCATAACTTTAACTATTTTACACGAACCCAAGGAACATTTACTCGACTTTTTCTCTCCATTGTTTTTTTTTCGTCTTTCCCTTCTCCTTTGTTTTTCTTGCCTTTATTTAGTTCGCTTAGTGCTTGCTTTCCCTTTGGATCTTGGAGCATTTTGTGGATGGACCTGGCACCTTCAATATCTCTTTCGCCTTTTCGCCCCTTTTTCTTTTCTTTTGGCAAATTAACAAGCCAGAAGAAGTGTGGGAAAAAGGCGTCAGCAGCAGTTCCAGCTTCCTTTTTAAACATTGATTTCCTCGCCTAGGTACATCCAGCAGGTGTACAGAGTGCGAAATTATTAATATTGATGGGTTTTTAGGGTGGGTTAGTAAAAAGTCTGTTCAATAATAATTCGAGTAGGAAAACTGAATAATTTGCTGAAACTCTTGATTACAAAGCTTGACTTGTTGTGTTAAGAATAAAATTAATCCGAATTTGTACTAATATTTAGAAAAAGAAACACTTGAGATTTAAAATCATTTAATAAGTGCGCCAAAAGTATGCAATGTTGAATGCCAACGTACCAATAATACATTTTGTAGCACAAACTTGTGAAATTTTATTATTATTATAAATTTAAAAGTTATTAAAAAGTTGTTTAAAACTATGCTTTAACAATCTGCAATCTACAATCCTAAAAACACAAAACTTTTAAGGAATTCGGTGCCTAAAATGGAACTGTATACTTTTAGACACATTTTTAAGAGATTTATAAACACATTTTTAGACACATTTTTAAGAGATTTATTAACCTTAGACATTTCTCTGATATATTTTTTTGGGTGTATATCTATATATATATACATATATATATATATATATTTATATATATATACATATATATTTGTAATTGAAGCATCGAAGAAATCGCAATTCGCACGGACGCATTCGCATTCCCCCGCAAAGGCAAACAACAAATAGAGATATATAAAAAAAGGGAAAGGGAAAGGGAAAACAGAGTGGGAATTGGAATGGAAATGGTAGCGGAAAAGAGAGAGAGAGAGCTCACGACTGCTCCCTTTCAGCGGCTGCGAGGAGTGAAAACCTTTTCGGCGCTAATTGCAATTACACGAAATATTATTTGCACACATTTCCACCCAGAAAGCCGCAATCAGTTATAAAGCCGAAGGGAGCCGGAGCGAGAGTGCGATTCCAACGATTCATTCCATCGTCAGTTCAACGGATGCCAAGTCCCATAACCAAAACGAAGGGCAATCGGCGGCGGTTTATTGAGAAACTTTCCCTAATGATCGCGCACTCGTACAGTGCGGTAAATGCGCATAAGAGTGCCCATAATAAGGCACTCACTTCACATTTGAGTTCTCGTTGAGTGAACTCTTTTCATTAGAAAATCCCTTTGGATGTTAGTGATTGAGTTCGGATTAATATTAACCATAAATGGACAGTTATTTAGGCTTAAAGTGAACTAATTGAGACTTAAAGAATTATTTAGCATTGAGATTTAATCAGCAAGCTACTGAACTTTAAGTGTACGATAATTACCCGAACTTTGCAGGAGTGATTTTATATGAAAAACAAGAAAGGAAGCTAACTTCGGCACGCCGAAGTTGGTATACCCTTGCAGATTCCAATTTTGTGAATTATAATCTATCCCAATATAATATAATACGAACTACTTTCATATTCATACAATTTTTACAGTTTTACATTTTTGTTAAATTTTTTTTACATTTTTACATGTTAAGTAAAATTTTTTTTTCTCCACATTTACTGATCGTTTGTATGGCAGCTATATGATATAGTTGACCGATCCGGCTCGTTCCGACATATGCACGAGTGAGAGTATATAGAAGACTATCTGCAAAGTTTCATTCAGATAGCTTCAAAACTGAGGGACTAGTTTGCGTAGAAACGGACAGACGGACAGACAGACAGACAGACAGACGGACATGGCTAGATCGACTCGGCTGTTGATGCTGATCAAGAATATATATACTTTATAGGGCGGAGATGACTCCTTCACTGGGTTGCAAACTTCTGACTGAAAATATAATACCCTGCAAGGGTATAATAGATGCAAAATATTTAGGTTTAATATAATCCTTATACCCTTGCAGGGTGTTGTAATTAGAATCATAAGTTTGCAATGCAGTGAAAGAGATATTTCTGACCCTAAAAAATATATTAATATTTTTTATCAGCATTAATAGTCGAGCCGATCTAGCCAAGTCCGTCACTCCGTCGTAATCAAGATTACTAAATAAACTTTTGGCAGAACAAATTATTGAAATGAACATCGTATCAAAACGTTGTATCAAAAGCCGATCAAATCTTTGCTTAAATATAATATTAATATAATATTAATATGAGATTAATATAATATAAATATAATATAAATATAATATAAATATAATATAAATATAATATAAATTTACTATAAATATAATATAATATAAAAGCCGATCAAATCTTTGCTTAAATATAATATAAAAGTTTAACAAAAAACTCTCAGATAACTGTCTCTCTCCATCTCCGTGACTCTACGAACTTAGATATATTTGCATATAAACCCTAGTTAAATAATAGTTTCCTATTTTAAAAGTTACCTTAAAAGTGACTTAAAAGAATTAATAAAAAAATATTTAAAATAAGGCTTAGTCGCTCTCCCTTTAACACATTGTAATTATAAATTCAAGTTGTTAATACGATAAATACAATAATAATATTGGTCAAAACAATAAAACATGACTGACATAACTTTTTAAAGGTCCTAATTCTATAATCTCTTGACAAAACGCTACTATCTCCTTAAATATCCATAAAATTAATCGATTTTGTGCTCACAAATGACAAATGTTAATTATTAACCAGATTTATTGTATTTGTTTGCTTAACAAAAGTAAAATTAACTCCAGTTTTTTGTTTTTAAATAACACTAAATGTCACTCTTCTAGGGGCAGCTGTCCGATTTGGTAAATCGATTCCCCGTGTTACTGACCTTCGACGGGCACAAATAGAAAAATAAAAGAGGAAAAAAAAAAGGACAACAACTGGGCTGGGATCCGTGCTGAAATCCAGAGCCAGGGCGGGATTGTTTGCCTGTCTCATCCATTTATTTGCTTATCCAAGTCAGCACCTGACACCTGACCCCCTGAACCCCTGACACCTAGAACCCCCTTCTGACCATCAACGCGCCACTGTCAATTCCAATTGCAGTTGCCATTCACAATTGTGCGCCGCTCCTGTCCGATGATAAGCTCACTCCGTGGTCCTTCAGCCTACTCCTGCCGCCAGGCTCCTCCCCTAAAACCCTCTTTAACCCCTCCCAGCCCCCCTTTTAGCCCCTTAACCACCGCCACTGTGCAATAAATCAAACATCAAAGCGATGGGCCCAGCCTGAAATGGACTGCAAATTTATGCAGCGACAGTTCCCAGAGCCGATCCCAAAACCCGATCCCGTTTTCAATGGCAGATGACGAATGACTGGAACAGGATGTCTTCAAAAGATCGAAAGTGGGAATACCCTGGAGTGAGGAAGCAAAAGAGAAATTTGACATTATCTAAGAGAGAGAGAAATATAAATAGGGAGAGTAAAGACATACAATTATAATTTTACATTATTACATTTAATTCAGGGCAAAAATATTAGGAGAAGAGAGAAGCCTCTGTTGAACTGCCCTTGTAGTTATTTTAAGTTAAAGTTAAGTTAAGTCTATTTTAAATATATATATATAATCTAGGGATGTATAGCAATAGGAAATATCCTATATATTATATAGATACAAAAATATCGCGCTCAATATCGTATCGTAAAAACCGTCAGATTTCATAGTTGGCAATTTTAAATATAATAAAAATATCGGATTTCATGTTATCTATTTATCGCTTTTACGAAAATATCTTTAAAATGTATCAAAAGGGATTTAACCCAGTTTTTTTTTATATATGGATCCGTATATAATACAGAATATTTATCGTACATATGTATATATAAAATTGTATATCACAAAGTTAATATATCAATTTTTATATCAACTTTTGTGTCACAAATCGACACAATATCGATATATCAATATGTCCTACATATTATATCGATAAAAAGCTATCGCGCTCAAAATCGTATCGCAAAGAGCGTAATTTTTCATAGATGGCAATTTGAAGTATAGAAAATTATCGCACGTTATGTCATCGATTTATCGCTTTTGCCGCTAATATATCTAAAATGTATCAAAAGTGATTTAACCTTTTTTTTTAAATACGGATCCGTATATTTAACAGAATATTTATCGTACATACATATATGTATATAGAAAAATGTATCACAAAGTTAAAATATCAATTTATATATTAACTTTTGCATCAAAAATAGAAAAAAATACAGAGATATCGATATTTTCTCCCGTCGCTAGAAACTAAAATATATTTTTATTTATTTACTTGAACATAGCTTCAAGCTTATAAAACTTCCCAAGCTATTCCCTCGCATACAGGGTATTACCTGGCCTAATCGAACGCTTCTTAGTTATCCCCTATGCAAATTAGTTATATATTTTATTATAATTTCACCTACACTTATTTAGTTTGTTTGCGCCGACACAGAATTTACATGCATGCGATGCCTGAGTGCGACACCGATAAAGTTGATTAAATGCAAAGTGGCAACCGGAATTGCATTTGCCCCGCCCACCGCTCTGCGGGCGGCCTCCTCCTTCGCTTCGGCTTCCCCGCAGAAATATTGAAAAACTTGAAGCAAAACACAAACAAACAGAAAGATCCGGAAAGAACAAACAGAGTGGCGCCGAGTCAAGGAGAGCTCGGAGCCACCGCACACACAAGGATATTTTTAAGGGCTGGCCGAGAAGAAGGAGTTCGTCTGGCAACAAAAAATTTCCTTTCATTTATGTTATTGCTGGAAACTTTGCAATAGAAATTAGTTACTACTTCTTTTTCCTGGTACTTAAATATATTTCTGAATATGAAATATATGCAAAATTGTGTACAGAAAATTATTGAAGATAAGAGTTTAGAATTTTTAAGCAGCATTAAAATGATTTCACTCATTAAGTATTCACTACAAGAAAGTGTCTATACTAAAGAAATTAAGAAAAGTATAAGTTATAATTATAAACTGTAAATTGTACATTACATATGGTTAAATATAAAGAAAGTTGACATTAGAGCTGAAAAAAAAAATCGATTTTCAGTAAAAATACTTTCCACACAAAACTTAGCGTTTTTTAGGTCTAAAAATGAAAACCTTGTTTGCATACTCATTGAAGATTTTATTTATTATTGTTCTTCACATTTAATCTATGGAATAAAAAAATAACATTTCGATTTTCTTCCCTTTTTAAATGGGTTCGGAAATATAACATTAAATGTATATAATTTTTAAATTAAAATTTTTAATAATAATAAAAATAAATATATTTAAAATATGTTTTATTTTTATTACCAAAAAACCCCTACTTGACCTCGAGCCGGCTTAACAACATAATTTTTAAACTTTGTAAATATTATTTTCCAATTTTCCATTTTCATATATTGATAATATATATTTAAATATAATTTTCCATGTCGCTTTCCAAGAAGTTTCAAAACTTTTTCGATAAAATCGATTCTAAAAATTTAGATCAATGTATTGCACAATTGGAAAAAATCGATTAATCAATTATATAATCGATTTAATTTCCAGCTCGAGTTGATATTTCATAATTAAAATGAATATTATGTTAAACATTATAACCTGAGATTTTGTTATTTTATAGTTAGTTGGCTTCATTTCTTCGTTAATTTCTTCTTCCTTTTTTTTTTAATTTGCTTTTGAAGATTAATATTTTATGATTACATTTTCAATAAAAATAATAAATTACTTAAAATACTTTGAAGTTTCTGTATTTAAGGTTGAGCTTTATGTTATAAAGAAATATAAATTTATACATTTAAGCAATTTATAAACCTTTTTATAATATTTATCAATTAAGGCACAATAAACATGATTTTAATAAATTTTCTTTCTAGTTAGTTAGTTAGTTCTTTTCCCAAAGTAATCCATTTATTTTTATTAGATTTTAGACATTTTTTTTCTCAGTGCAGTGGCCACTCAGCAGCAGAACTAGCACATATTGAAAAAGTTATGAACAGGAAATGAAACGGAAGCTGACAGAAATCGCCGTTGCAGCTGAATGAAGTGCCGGCGACTGTTGCAGCTTTTGGACCTTTCCACAGTTTCTGTTTTTTTTTTTGTTTTTAGAGCCAGTCACAGGAGCTCACCCACTCTGGAGCGTACCAGCTGCCCAGTTCCCCAGCTCAGTAGCTCTCCAACTCCATCTCCATCTCCGCCACCTAACCAGTGTGCCGCCGAGTGGCGGTGACTATCGGTGGCAGTCGCTTAATTGGTGCAGAATGCGATTATCGACAACTGTTTTTCATGGTTTTTCATGGTTTCTGATGGTTTTCGGTGATTGTTTTTAGGGACGTCCCTAATGTCGCCTGGATGCCGCATAAAAGCCAGCGAAGGGCGCCACTGTCCAGCTAGAAGGGTTTGTCATGGAGGAGGAGAAGCACCGCATGCTGTACCAGGGCATGGATCCGTGTCAGACTCGGCAGGCATCGGTTGAACCGGCATCTAGACCCCTCTCCCTGTCGCCTTCGGAACCGCCCACGTACGATGATGCCATGGCCACAACGGAACCATCGCAGGCCCACTTGGGTTATGGTTGTGGCGAACGCCGGCGAACCTTCTTTGCGGAGCCACAGCACCTGAGGTATCGCCTGGAGGATGTGCCCTATCTGGTGATCGAGCAGCCCCAGTTGCAAGCGGTGCCGGAGGAGCCAGAAATTCCGGAAATGTCTGAGCAGGAGGAGGGGGAGGAGGAGCAGGAGAATCTGGAGTGTCCCCCGGAGTGGAGGCAGCCGCGGGTGCAGCCTCCATCTCCGGTGCGCAGTAAGTTACGATCTGAGTTCGCTCTTCAGTGAGTTTCTCTCTTATTTTGTTTATTTTACAAGATTTCTTTGATCTGGCTCCTCAGCCGAAGCTGGGCACCCGGGCGGTGGCCATCATGTGTCCAGCTTGCGGTCATCAAGGAGTGACAACAGTAAGGAGGGCACCACATACTAGGACCCATGTCATGGCTTTGTTGCTGTGCACCTTTGGGTGAGAACAAATGCGAGACTCGAGTGTGACTTCTAAGTGATCCTGAATCCTTTCCAGCTGGTGCTTCTGTGCCTGCCTGTGGCCTTACTTGGTCAAGAGCTGCCGGATAACGAGGCATTACTGCTCCGCCTGCCACATTTTCCTGGGAGCGCACTATCCCAAGGGCTGTTGTCGATAAGGTTGGAGGGATGGATATACGTTGGGCTTCAGGATTCAGGAGTCAGTATTCAGGATCGCTCTCGGTTTTCAGCCGCTAATTGTGAGAATTTTCCATGTGCCCATGTGTGTGTGTGTGTGTGTTTGTGTGTGTGTGTGTGTGAATAAAGCTGACCACAAGGACTCGGGGCTTATTCGCTTGTAATGAGTAACAGAGCCGGGCGCGGCCGGAAATTGTTTGCCGGCAAATCGAATTGCCTACCTAAGTCCCACGTTCCACGTCCCTTGTCCTTCCATCCTTCCATCTAACCTACATCGTCCATCGTCCATCGTCCTTCATCCGCCACTTTCAGCCGCAGTCCGTCCCTCCTATTTTCCACCCCAAATGATGCATAACTGGCCTAAACAAATTGCCTCATCATCACTCCGAGGCTCGAGCGAAATTCGACTCTCGCATCCTGCCGCAGAGAGCGAATTGTTGCTGCTGTGGCTTGTGATTAATACCCTGTAAAAGGAGCATGCTAATTAGGCAGCAGGATGGGTTTTCAAAACAAGAATATCATATTGTATTTCGCCAAAAGTAATCACAATAAATATGTAAATTAAAGTTTAATCATATTATTAACCTGATGCAAGGGTATCTTCATGTTGTCAGCATTTAATGCGAATTGTTTGGCTTCCAGTTGCACTTTTTGTTCTTTGAGGTTTTCTGCCTATTTTCAGTGTTTTGTGGGCTTTGTTCAATTTCGGGGCTTGCATTTTGTCCAGCGGCTGCTGCGTTGGTGGGAAGCGGATTCAATTAGCGCCTCCAAACCTGGCCCATGGACATGGCATTGGCATGGCTAAAACAAAAACCAGAACTCGACAATTAGCTGGGTTTGGGGGACGGAACGGCAACAACAATTATGACCCTAAGAGCATTATGGTTGAGTCGGCATCAAGTATACGCCGCATTGTCCAAGAGCATTTAGAGCCTTCTCAGCGCGCTGCTAACAGGAATAATCGTAACAATGCTAATAAAAATATTAATCATCATGATAATAATAACAATGATAATAATAATAGTAATAATATATAATGTGGAAACAATGAAAATGAGCTGACAACAGCAGAGGCCACAACTGTCTCTCTCTCTCCCCCTATAACTTGGCAACTTTAATTAGATTAGCGAGCTTCTGCTTCTGCTTTCTGCTTTTGCTTTCTGCTTGTGCTTTCTGCTCCTGGCTTATGCCTTTGTGTGTGTCCCATAAATATCAATAGCAAACAAACCGAATACACTTTATTGCCCACGAGAAGGAGGATAAGGATAAGGGCGAATTTTCGGAGGAGAGTGCTTGCTCTTACTTGGGACACTTACAGCAACGTTAACGAGGACAAACAGGCAAAGACATAGGGCTAGGAACCCAAAATACACAGTTTGTAGACAGCTAATTATTATATTTCTGACAGTAAAGCATTATAGATTTAATAATTTGCTATTAAAACAAATCTTAGTTATCAATGAAAGCTACCTTAATTTAGATATTTTCGTATATTTCCCATATACTTTTGTATGTACATATGCAGTTCCTGTTACAAATAATGTATACAAAAGCGAAAAAAGGCAGCCAAAATGTTTCGCTCTTTGGGAAAGGGAACGAAAGGCAGGCGCTAATCAAATTACCACACAGCCGCGCAAATCAACTGCAAAATGTTTTAATTAAGAGCGGAAGAAAGCGAGCGAAGGGGGCGGTTCAGGGGAGTTGGATGCCAAATTGCAATTGGAATTGCAATTGCAATTGCGATGCAAATCGACAGCCGCAGTTAAGCCCAGCGGCTGCGACATCAGCACTGACATCATCGACAGCATCAGCGCTAATAGCAGTAGCAGTAGCAGTAACGCTAACGGTAACCGTAACGTGTAACTGCTCCTGATCTTTGGACCCACAGGTCACAGCGGCAACAAGCAGCTGCAACAGGACCTGCAGCAATGGTAGCCGCAAAAATAACCCAAACAGCGACAAGTGCAACATCGAGGAATAATGACAGGCAGGGAGGTAAAACTAATACTTTAATACTTGACTCCCTTTAAGTGATGCATGCATCATAAGGTTTTTAGGGGAAATAGTTTGTTCTTGTAGGAAATTATTTTTCCTACTCAATTTCAATACAAAGAACTCATATAATGGCTCTCCTTATATTATTAATCGCTCTAAAGCCAAGCCTAAAGCAAACACCAATGACTACACCAACGAGCTTTACCACAAAAATATTTAAAATCTATTAAACAATTTAAAACTTGTCTGAAAAAATCAATAACATCAATAACAACACCAACACATTATTTCACAAGTAATATAGCAAAACACCAATGGCTAAAAACATTTCGAAGACCTTATAAACTTATGTTTTCTTGTACTATAAAATAGGTATAACAAAAATTACACCAACCACATAACACATTAACATTTTAATACTAACATTTAATACTATCTTGAATCTTCCTTTCAACCAGACTTCACAAAGTACACCAATAATTACACCAAAGATCTAAACTGCAGATAAATTACAACAAGTATTCCACCAACGATCTAAAATTAAAAAATTTTACTCACAACCATGTTAGCTAGCACTTTTCCAAGAAATCCCCATTGATATTTGAATACTAGCCACATCTAGAATCTTCCTTTTAAACAGACATCACAAAACTACACCATTAATTACACCAACGATCTAAAATTCTAAAATTTTACTCACAACCATGTTAGCTAGCATTTTTCCAAGAAATCTCCATTGATATTTAAATACTAGCCCCATGTATAATCTTCCTTCTAACCAGACCTCATAAAATTACACCAATAATTACACCAACGACCTAAACTACAAATAAACTACACCAATTATTTCACCAGCAATCCAAATTGGGATTATTTTACTCGCAACCATGCTTGCTAGCAGTTTTCTAAGAAATCCCCATTGATATTTGAATACTAGCCACATTTAGAATCTCCCTTCTAGCCACACCTCACTAAACTACTCCAATAATTACACCAACGATCTAAACTTCAAACATTTTACTCACAACCATGCTAGCCAGCACTTTTCCAAGAAATCCCCATTGATCAGTAACTCAATCTCAATGTAAACCAATGACAGCAGTCGTCGAGATAATAAAAAGGTTTCTTAAAAACACCAACGGGAGCGGTGACGGCGTGCGATTTCGATTTGCCCATGCCCATGGCCATTATCCCGAATCGCTGTAAACTACCTGCTCCTGCTCCTTCTCCTACTCCTGCTCCCGAACCTACTCCTAGCTGTGTTTGCCCCAAAACTCGCGTCACGTAGCCAAGCAAATGAACTGCAACTGACTTCTGGCTGTGCAACTTCCACGCCACCTAGCACCGCGGAAAAGCCTCTGTCGCGTCGCTGGTTTCCCAGGCGCAGGCGTCGACAGGACTCGGATTCGAATTCGGATTCGGATTCGGCCGATGCCGATGCCGAGTCCATTCACCAAAACACAAGTTCGGCTTATGGCGTGCGGCATGTTGCAAGTTGGCAACTGGCAACTGGCAGCAACTGGCTATATGAGTTGCTGGCAGCGCCTTTGGTGCCTCAATTGCGCCTCGCTCGTTGGCCAGGCAGCACGTCCTTGCGAATAGCCCCGGGATACCATTCGGCGCGAGAGTCCTGCGAGTCCTTTGTCGGCCGGCTTGGGATTTACGCGTAAGCAGCTCAACAACCGAACTGAAACTGAAACTGAGCCGCGAGTTTATTATCCTTCGAGTGCGACCGGCTTCTGTCTGCTGTGGTTTTTTTCCAGTGTCTTTGTTATTATTACTGTTGTTGTTCTTGTTCTTGTTGTCGTTGTGGGCCGGTTTTCGTTGGTGTGTTGGTGTATTGGTGCCGGTGCCGTTGGTGTCGGTGTCGGTGGTGCGGATACAGTAGTCCCTCGTGTACGTGCAATTAGCGGCGGAATGGCGGCGGCCCCGAGCCGCAATCGGTGCCGCTCCAAGACAATGCCGGGAGCTCATCGCCTGCACTCCGTCCTGTTTGTCCTTTTGGGCCTCACACTGGCCATCCTGGCAACCGGAAATGACGCTATTTCCGCGCCGAAATCGCAGCAGCCCCCATCGCCGAATCGACAGCAGGACATCGAAGATGACTCCGGCGTCCGACCAGACAAGGACTTTGACTTTGCCGCCTATGTGAATGGTGAGTGATCAATTCGTGGACTGAAAAAGGACCAAAAGGAAAAAAAAGTCCAGCCAGACGAGTCAATCATTGGGCGGGCGACCGACCCACTCGCAAAATGCAAATTAGCCTCAGACTTGCGCCAAATGGCAGCCGAAAGCCAATTTAAGTGCTCGAAGTGGTCACAAAACAATTGGGTTTTGGTCTTCAACTTTGGCCAACTTCAAGCTTTTGGCCGCAAATATATTCGATTTGGCTTGAATACGGGGTTCACCCCGTAATAATAATAGAGCATAGTTGTACTTTAAAGTATTTAATTGGTTAATAACTAAATAGGATAATATCTATGGTAACAAACATCTGATTAATTGGCATTTAATACTGAAAATAAATGTATTAAGTCTGAGTTTTTAAGTTTTAAAATATTTTGTATTAAATCAAACGGGTTTTTAAACATTAGAAACTATAAAGGACATTTTGAAGGCGACATGAAAGAAGGATTATTAATTTTGAGCGGCAGAATGGCAGGTTTAAAAATAAAAATAAAATGTAAAGTCTAACGTCTGCTTTAAATATTTGACATTAACTATATTAATGTTATAAGTTGTCATATATTGTATTTAATTATTTTATTATATAATAAAGAAATTTCTAAGGTATTCCCTTAAATCATTGAAAGTCTCAAGGCAGTAAGTGGGAAATACAAAATATATTTTGCAGCATTAAAGCACCTTAGCACATGTTTCTAGCCAATCAAGAAATATGACAATAAAAATATATTTACATAAGCAAAAAATATAAATATTTATAGTGATCTGATTCTGTGTAAAAATAGTAATTTATTTAAATTAATAACAAGTATTTATTTCTAGTCTTAGAACAAGCTAATACAGATCTAACACCTCAATATTTAATCATTTCGAAACTAGCTTAAAAGGCTTTCAAAAACGTGTTTCTAGCCAATCAAGAAATATGACAATAACAAAAATATATATCGACAAATATAAGAGTCTTCATCATTAAATAGTGATCTGACGCTGTGTAATAATATTAATAATTATTATTATTAATTCTGCTCTTAAAACAATCTAATATAGATTTAACACCTCAATATTCAATCATTTTAAGACTAATCTAGACTTCAGTTAATGAGACCTTAATAACACATGCATGTGGCACTATCCAGGGAAAAATCCCATCCAGATTAAATCAGTGAATTTCCAAACAATTTCCATGCTGCCAAATGCGTAATCGCCTGTGACAACAGGAGCAATTTAGAGGAAATTTCAAATACAATATTTGCACTATCAAGTTGTCCGGCATATAAATGCGTATATATTACAGATGAAATAACTGATTGGAATGAGATATGCCATCAGTGGCACAAAATGTTTGCTTTTCTCTGCAAAAATTGCAATTTAAATGAAGTTCAATGCGATCAATGTGTGTTGGGATGCTGAATTATAAAATTATAAAGGAAAATTCGAACTTTAGAATTATGGGTCTTATTAAAAATTCAAAGAATGCAAGAGTGATTTTACTTTATACTTTTGAAAATAGTATTTCCTTATTATATATTATATTTTATATATTGACTAAAGATTACTTTCTAATGTTTTCATATTAAAATGTTAATTTTTTTTGGGGTCTCCTCGTAAATGGTTAGCATCTCAGTGTGACATTGAGAGTTTCCCAGAATCACGGAACTTAACAGCTTTACAAAAGTCACACGAAAAAGCTGCCCGACCGCACTGACAAACATTTCGAAACGTAAAATGTATTTATACCACTTGTAACTGCAAAATGTAATTTTGTCGAAATCAGAAAATGTGTAACCACCACACACACACACCACACCCACACAGACACTCTCCAAAGCCTGCCAAGCCATTGCATTACTCATACGCAACGTGGGCCCGAGAGCTAAGCGTGAGCTTCCCATTTGTGTGCTATAAATTTTTGCATGTCAATATGCTTAGCCATCGGAATCACAAAGCAATTAAATTGGGAAAACACTTGGCCAGAAAACACATCCGAGTGCTGTCCAAAGTGGATAATAGCGCAATAATTGCCAGTGTGTCGCATTCGAATCTGTACGATACTCTGATTGGAAGGGGAAACTTGTTGCTCTACATCAGTCGATGTATCCACCAGGTACTCCATCATGCCATCATCATTCCGCCAACACTTTAAATGGCCATCGGCCAGAGGTAACACCCCGTTACTTGCCACATGGCCTTTGCCTTTGCTGCATCCGTTTTGGCCATAAATTATAGCCAGATGGAAGGAGTGTGTGTGCCACCTGGCTTATGGCAGGTATGGCTTTGTTTAAAGTAACAAGGGTGAATTTTTTTTCAAAGGGTTTTTCCATATATATATAAGACAGAATTTGCTAATAAATAAGGATATAATACTAAGTGGAATAAACCAAATTCAAGAGCGGGAAATAATTATAAAAAAACAAATAAAGTTGTTAGGAAACTGAAGAAAAGGTCACAAAGTTGTGATCCTAAAATAAAATCCCTTATAATTTTCAGCACTCGTAAACTCTGCTTTAGATCCTCGTTTTTTCCATATAAATAGGAACTATATATAGTTTTTTTTTTTTCTTTAGTGTGCTAACATTTCGCTGATTTTGTAACCGCAATGGCCACAAAAAAAAAAAGGGGGAAAATCCCAGCCAAACTGCGAAAGCAACCCTCGCTCTCCAGCATCACTGGCCATATATATGGTCCATATTTAAGCCTGGCCATAAGCCGTTTGTTTGCCGTTTGTTTACTTGTTTGCTTATTTGTTTGTTAGCCGGTGTTTGTTTGTTTGTTGTCACCTTCCCGGTAGCATGTTGACGCCACCATCTGCATCTCCATTTTCCATTTTCCAGTGCCACATTGTTACCGATTTTTCCTGGCAAAAGTGACCTTAGTTGGTTGCCATTCTAAAATTAATTGTAAATAGTATTTTCTCAGCTGTTTTTTTGGTTTTTAATTGAGCTGGAAAATGTATTTCCTTGAGCTCTTTCAAGGGTGTTATATTTTAAAAATTTTAACTATACTATTTTAAAGTTTAACTTGGCTTTCTAAGCCTAGTTAATTCCTATTTAAATTTATGGCAACTACTGCAGTCCGCTTAAGCTTGCTGCATTTCTGCTTTTACCTATTTCTGTCTGCGTTTTCCCGGCTGTTTTTCCAACTGTTTTCCGCCGAAATACCTCTGTTGCGGTGCTGTCCATAAGCAGATAATCAAAAGTAAATAAAAACATTTTCCATTGTGTGATTCGCGCATTCATCTTTCAGACACACACTCCGCACACAGACTGAGAGACTGAGAGGAGTCTGAGGGCGCCGACTAAGTAAATACATTTTTCCGCACAGAAATACATATTTTTTGCCTGAATGGGAGGAGAGAGGAGGCTATCATTCCGGGGAAGGAAAAGCGTTGAGGATGCTCGGCGATGCTCAACCTTTTGGTATTTTATGAATTATTTCGTAGCTCATTAACGGAAACACGTTTAAGTACTTAAATAATCAACGCCCGGCGGCCTCCATCCGCATTTTGCCACGTAAAACTTTTGTCAGTCAGTCAAACTCAATCTCAATCTCAATCCCAATGAATGTGTGTTTGTGGAGATAGTTAATTATTTCAACGATTATTGAGATTTGTTTTGAAAGGTTCTCCAAGCCGAGCGTTTAATTAACTCTGAAGACACTTTGATTGAACCAATTAGAGCCTTAATCACATTAAACAACTCGAACACAATCGGATCTGACCGAATATTGTATAGATTTGATTGCCTTTTGGGCGAAAATAGGACAAAATTCTGGCTCAGATATAAATGCATATTTTGTGGGCTTATCGTCTTGGGATTAATTGTGAACAGAGCTAAGTAATTGATTATTGAATCTTTGGGGTTAATGAGAAAATATAGGAATGTACAATTTATGGAAAATCTGCAAAAAGAAAAATTGAAATAGAATCAAGTACAGTTTATGCAAATTGTATTTGCTATAAAATGGATTAAATGTGGTTCCTTAAGCATATTATTTATGTGTCTATGAAATGTAGAAAATGTTTAAATAATTATAATGCTTCGTATGGCTTTTTTACCTTTTCTCAGTAAAATTATAATAGCTAACTTTTAACTGATGCTTTTAATCCTGAAATCGTTCCTACATTTTATTTAATGTCTATTTATTATGGCTTGCCAAAGTTTACATTTTTATACAGATCATATTCTGGCTTCCAATTTCAAAAACTGCTTTAATGCAGCAACTTTCTATATCGAAAACTATGTATGTATTAAGCGCTTTTAGTTGGCTTTAGTTGACCAAATAGAATTATAGATTTTATTTGCCATTCAGACCAAGTAATTCTAATCTCTAATAAATGTTTATTTTTGCAACTCTGCGGGCTGTCTGTTTATTCACAATCTGTTTGCAAAATATCAAATTAAAAACATTAGTTGAATGAGAATCTCATTAAAATTGTTACCTTTGTAGCCTTTGTGCGGGTCTGTATCCGTGCTTTCAGTGGCCTTGTTTAATTGGTCATAAGAAACTTTTGCCAGAAATACTTGTACAACACACGGAATACGTTATGTGTGTGTCTATTGAGTTCCCGATGAGAGTCCTGAGAAAGGAGCAGGACCCCAACTGGCCACTCACTCACGTAGAATCACATAGTAATCGAGTGCCAAGTGCTCCCTTGTCTGCCGAGTAGCCCAATTAATAATCGTCGTCCTGCGAGTGTGTAGCCTAGTGCACTTGTCGTCGTCGGACAATTGTCCTTACTCACTCAGCCTAATTAGCGTGCAATGCATTTGAGGCAAGCTTGAAGCACTGCTAAAAGGATAAGGAATTCCTGTCATTTTTCTAATGAATATTCTAGACTGACTTCATAATCAATTAAGGTAATAATTATTCAACTAGCTTGGAGATTGTTATCTAAATTGCAATTTGAAACTTAATATACGTTTAAGGATCCTTTTTAAGTTATTTTTTTCTTAGAGAACTTCCTGCAAATTCATCAAATTTTTATTAGACTTAAAATTTATATTTACTCAAAAGGTTTTCCCAAATAATCTTTTTTTTTAAGTTGATTAGATTCAGATTATTTCGCTGAGTGCACTCGTGCCTTGTGCAAATTATAGGCCAATTGGCCACCACGCCTACTTCGGTTCCGAAACCGCTCTGCATTTGGGTTGGGAATTTATTTTTATATGCTGCTCGTTAGGGATAATACAGCATCCGTTTTAGTCGGCGCTTTTATCGCTCTCATCCTGCGCATCCTCCTTTCGTCCTGCGGCTGCATGCGTTAAGAGCTTGACTTTGTCTGGAAAATTGCTCCAAATGTCGTCGCCATCGTCGTCGTCGTTGTTGTCGTTGTCTTTGTCTTTGTCTTTGTTGTTGCTGCATTGCAGCACTGAGCTCTGAGATAATGCTGCCGAGAAGGGGTTCCTAGATCCTGGATCCTGGCAGGACGCAGTGTTGGCGGGGCATCCTTAAGTGCTGGCAATGCCCGGAACAATTTGGCACCACATTGCGTATGATTAATATAAATTGTTTGGACTTCATTCTCGCCCCCAGCCTCTCCTTCTCACTCTCTCTTTCTCTGCCCTATTCTCTCTCTCTCTCTCTCTCTCCTTTTGGTTACGCAAGGCAGGAGATTGAGGTCCTGAATTTGCAAGCACTTAAAGGAATTGCCACACGCGCTTAGAACTGAGCAACGCGGCCTTTGGGGCCTCTAATTTAAGATATAGTTTCCATTCATAATGATAACATTGAAGGCTGTCTTAACTTTAATAAGTTAAGTTTAAGTTTCTGCAGAAATCCTTTAAGTTTAAACAACAGAAAGGTAGTAATTTTAAGCTGTGATGCTTTGACAATTTATTAAGTGATTTCCTGGATATATTCTTAAATCTTATTAAGAGTTCGCAATACCTCATATTTAAAGCAAGATGTATAAATGAAAATAATATCACAAAGAATAAATTTATACAACTTTTTTATGCATTTATCTCAAGTTAGGAGCTAATACTGATCTATAATTATAAAAAACCAATAGTAGCTAGTATTATTTTCCCAGTGCCTTAGTTTCTTTGCTTTGCAATTTGATTTATCGATCGATCAAGTGGCTCAGACATGTATTTCCCTAGCAGCTCGTCTGTCTCTCTCTCCGCATGCTTCAAGCGTGTATTTAGCTTCTTGGCTAAAAAGGTGGCCCTGTTGTTGTGACGGTTCCGGTGGTTGTTGTTACTTTTGTAGTTGCCGCTTCAGCTGCCAGATGCCATGGCCCAAAGTGTCGCATTACGGAAAGTGCGACAGTCACGGCGAATGCCAGGGCACTCTTATCCATCATACACGCAGCCAAAATAAGCTATACATATGTCTGATTTTATTTATTGCAGTTTAAAGAAGCCATATTTAATGGTAGAATGTTAAGTGCTGATGGAGAAGGCTGAACATTGTCTCTGCCAGCTTTCGATTGCTGGGATAAGGCGTTTCTAGTCACTCTTTCACTTACTTACTTATATATTATTATAGAGAAACCTACACAAAAAAGGCTTAACAAAAATTCAAAATACGATTGGTTTTTTTCAGGATTTCGATATAAAATTTGTTGGTCCTTCGAGCCGGATGTCAGATCTTCTCCAGATTTAATTTCATCGTCTTGCAAAGTTGTAATTCCCCCTAAGCACAATTAATTTCGCAATATTTATAATTCCTTCAATACACCATTCGTTGGTCCTTCGAGCCGGATGTCAGACTTTCGCAGGATTTCATTTCTTCGTCTTAAAATGTTGTGATTCCCCCTAAACGCTATTAATTTCGAAATATTTATAATTCCTTGAACACACAATTTCTTGGTCCTTCGAGCCGGATGTCAGATTTTCTCTGAATTTCATATGATCATCTTGTAATGTTGTAATTCCCCCTAAACGCTATTAATTTCGAAAAATTTATAATTCCTTGAACACACCATTCGTTGATCCTTCGAGCCGGATGTCAGACTTTCGCAGGATTTCATTTCATCGTCTTGTAATGTTGTAATTCCCCCTAAACGCTTTTAATAGCGCAATATTTATAATTCCTTTAGATAAAATTTTGACGTGAACTTTGTTCAAGTTTACCCTTCATCCATTTTGTTTCTCTGTACGCCACTCACTCCATTCCCTGGCCACACATCCTGCTCTCCAGCTCTCCGGCTGTTGGCTCGGTGCTCCGTCTAGTCCCTGATTGGGGGTGCTCCTGATGCCGCAGGGCCACTAGCAGCAATATCGCAGCACAGAAGCAGCAGCAGCAGCAGCAGCAGCAGCAGCAGTAAAATCGCAACAGCAACATCAGCCTCACGCACCGAGCTCAACTTTGCCATCATTTGTGGTTTTGCATGTGCCAAGTGCCGCCCTCCGGAACTACCGAAAAAAGAAGGCAAAATGTTGCCGAGGAAAAGGAACCGACTAACTTAAAAAAGAAACTGCATAAAAAGCGCGTACACTCTTCAAAAATTCAACGACTTGCTAGGAAAGCGAAACGGAAAGCGGAAAGGCCACAGGCCATGGCGAAGCGAAGCCAAACGAAACGAAAGAAAAGCCGGCAAAAGTGCAGGAAAATTGGGGGTTTGAGTGGTCGGGAGGGGCGCCGACGATTGTTGCAGCAGCTTGTTTAAATTTTATGTCCTGCCTTTTCATACTTGTTAAGCCGCCACCTACCGCTGAGCGGAGGGGCGTGCCAGCCGCCGCCCACCAAGTGCTGCTCCTTTGACTGTGTAATTTTTTTTTTTTGTGTTTCCTTTTTTTTTTTTTGGCTGTTGCACCCGGCGACAGGTGGGGGCGTCGTCACACAGGTGGCAAACAGTGAGCCATAAAATAACAGCATCCTCGAAATTGTACGCTGGCAAGCAGCAGAGATTCAGTGTAAATTTAACCACCTCGCGAGGGAGTTTCAAAAAGTCATGAAGGAAACTTGGCTAAAGTATAAGTCAAAGTATTGAGAAGCGCAGAGAAAAGTGCACTTGAGAAGCGCTAAGGAAGGCGAGATGAGAAGCGCAGAGGAAGGCGGAAGCCGTCTGCTTCAAACAATGAGAAGCGCGAAGAGAAGTGGCCCTGAAAAATTAATTTGATGTTTTCAGTTTCCCCACACACATACGTGTAGACTTCTTAGGACTTTTTAGGGAATTTTGGTTGAGTTTTTTAAGTAAAATTTAAGTTCAAGGCACAGGCTTTAACTTACTTGACTCATATACTTAACTGTCCAACCGTTTTCCCCACAACTCTCGCTCAATGAAGTGATAAGCTGGCAACATTTAGTCCTTTTGTCTCTGCCCCCGTCTGCCTCCCTACGCCTTTCTCCTCTCTCCTTTTGGCCTGTTGTGTTTTATGACTGGAGAAAGGCAAAGAAAGGAAAAGAAAAGCAAGGCAAGGCAAACAGAACGCGGCAAAAAGAACTTTCAAGCGCAACGGAGGCCAAAACTCCAGCTCAAAAATCAAATGACAATAAACAAAGAGTGGGCGGCGGGTTTTACGGGTTGAGGCCGTAAAATAAATTAACCTTGAAGTTCAATGCGCAACTCAATTTGCTGCCAAGGAGCCAAGGAGCCGTCCTCGAAAATTGTTGCTTATTGTGGGCCAAAAGGGTTCATAAAATGCCCGACAGCCAGTTAATCCTTTAATCCGTAAGCCACAAGTTTTATTTTAATGGAGTTGTCATGATCTGCTTGGGAATGGAGTAGCAATTGCGGAAAAAGTTCAGTAACTGAGAGCTTGGAGAAAGCGAAGTTTGATATTTAATGTGAATATGTGACATTTATAGAGAAATCTCACAGTTGTCTAATTATTTTCAGTGGTGCCATTATATATACTATATTTCCTACGTATAAAAGACACCTGTTAAAAGCTTAATTCCCACAATTTCCGCATTTAGTAAGCTGTGGAGCTGAGCGGGTGGGGTGGGGTATGCAGGTAAAATGAAAATGGAAATGAGAAATGGCTGGCCAACTGCAAAGGTCAAAGTATCGTATCGATAATGACCCATCATAATGGAGCCAAAGAATCGCTCCCACCGCATGCATTATTGAAACGAAAGACAAAGGCCGGGCACAAAGCAAATTTAAACAAATTTCCTCCCAACGACCTCACGAGATCCAAAAGGGTTAAGAGGACGTACCGCGGGGCCAAGGGTACAAAGTGCTGAAGGGAGCAGGAGTGGGGAGAGGTGAAAGGTGGCGAACTAACCGCGAGACCGATTCCGAAACGCACAAAGTCCATTTACATAAATGTTAATCCCCGATTGCCGACCTGTTTCCACACACTCTGCCACACTCTGGCACACACGCACACACTCGAGGGGTTCACCTTTGAACTTTGGCCACATCAAATTAAATAAAAGGTTAGCAGCTTGCCCAGCAGAGACAGGGAAGTGAAGGAGAGATAGGGCCACGCTTAGTGCACAGTGTGATGTATTTGCAGATATAAATAATAATCACACCACTTGTGGCCTTTAGATCTGGGAAATTGTGGGTCAAGGGTCAAGAAAAACATCTCGTATGTCATTAAGTGTTATTTTACGGTATTTCTTAACTCTATTTCAATTGAAACTTAATCGTATTGTATAAGAATATACTAACTGTTTCCTATTTCCAAAGCTCCTCAATACCTTATGGTCCTTCGAGCCGGATCTTCGGGGAATATTCTCTAGTCCTCTGGACTCAAAATGAAGTATAACTTAAAGCTTCACAATTTTAAAATAAATAGGTTATTACCTATTTAAAAAACAAAACTCCTTTTAAAAATAAATCTTAACTTGGAAATTAAATACTTCATTGAAATAAAGCGCCATCTGATTCCTTTTAAAGCCTTTAAAAGCTTGTTTAATTGACAAATTAGTCCTACCATAAATTCGTATTATTGATTTCTATAAGTGTATAATATTGAGCTCCTGGAACACACCGTGCATTAGAATCCTCTTTGCCTGCCGCCACCGCAGCGACTGTCCTTTGAAATATGGTAATGACCACAAGCAAGGACATCAATCGACGTTGGCGCATTTGTTTTGCTCCATACCGTTTGCCCTATTAATATTTCACGTTTCATATTCGCATTCGAATTCGTTCCATTCCATACTCCATTCTCCATGCTCCATGTCCTTGTCGATGTCCTGCTCCATGTCATGCTCCCCCTCTGGGGCCCGACTGACTGGTTACCCGAATGCTTACCTGACTGCCGCCGGACGTCTGGCCGTGTCAGCGCAGTTGAAAAGGGTTTTTGTGCTCGCTCGCATTTCCCATTGGCATCTTCCGTCGTTTTCCTGTTTTTCCAACCCGGCTTTTCCTTCCCAGTTTCGGTTTCAGCTGCGGTCGGCGAACGGGCGTGTATTTTAATTGTGTTGACTTTGTAAATGATCCATTCATAATGCTACTCGAAGGCATCGTCATTGCCATCGTCATCACCATGGCAGTGCCTTTGGGCCTTTTAGCCTGCTTTTAATGGCCGCATTTAAGCCGGGCCCGAACAGCAGCCAGGCTTGTAAAATAATAATCGAGAGATTTACAGCCATAAAGTACCGTGTATCCGTATTCCTTGGATGCAACATATATCACGATGTCATATATCCAGAAAGTCATTAAATAATATTGCAAATTAAGAAAGAAAACAGTATTTATTTAATTATTTTAGCATTAAAAAATACCTTATTGTATTCAGTTAGTTTTCCCAAAGTACTCATGGTAGCCGCATCTCCAGGAGACCCCTTTTTGCTCCCAATTACAGGGAATATATATGCACATATATATATAAAAAAAGAGAAAAAATGAAGCCAAACCAAATGAAATGAAATGAAAATCGATAATGAATTAATTTTCGAGGCACCGAAGGCAAATGGCGCCGACAAATTTATGACTGTGGGTCCCGGCTTCGCCACTGCAATGATGTTACATTGCCCCGTCTCCCCGAGATCCCCCCCAGAAATTTCCATTGTCCGGCCCAGTGGTCAGTTCGGAGGAGACTCTTTCCCCCCCTCAGGCTTGTTCAGTAAGCCGCTGTTCAACTGTTCAATGGCCACTGAGAGCATTTGACGTTAAGCCTTTGGCAGCAAAGGGGAAAGAATTAATCGAGCACTGACAAAAAAAAAATAAATAAGATTGAAATAGTCAAAAATAAATCTCTAGGAATCTGTGGAAATATATGAGCTGAGCATCGAGGAGAATGTTTAGAAATTTCATTGAATAACTAAGGTTGCTGTAGAGTGCTTTTGTTTGTAAATATTCTCAATAAAAAGTATACATTTTGTACCTTAATAATATTTTAGTAAATTAATTAAATGAGCACAAAATATCCTGTCATTTACAGAAATTACTTTGTTTAGCAGGTAATATGGATTGAAGCTAAGCTGGCCTTATTAAAAGAGAGATATATGCCTCTTTCGACTCGAAAGTTTCGAGAAAGAGGATCGCTTGCTCTCTCTCTCTCTCTCTCTCTCTCTCAAGAGAGACCCTTAGGCTGCCTACGAGCTGCGAAGCTGGTTAATAAAGAAGCATAAAAGAGACACAAATAAATCGTGTTAGATCCTGTCACATTTGCTAATTCATTATTCACAAAAAGAGAGATGCATGCGAAAGAGAGGATCGCTTTCTCCCTCACTTTTTTTCTCTCTTTCTCTCTCTCTCTCTCTCAAGAAGACCGCATATAAATAAAGAAGCTTAAAAGAGACACAAATAAATCGTGTTAGATCCTGTCACATTTGCTAATTCATTATTCACTAAAAGAGAGATGTATGCGAAAGAGAGGTTCGCTTACTCCCTCACTCTCTTTCTCTCTCTCTGTCTCTCTCTGTCTCTCTCTTTCTCTCTCTCTTCCAAGAAGACCGCATATTAATAAAGAAGCTTAAAAGAGACACAAATAAATCGTGTTAGATCCTGTCACATTTGCTAATTCATTAGACTCTAGTCACTCAGCAAACTGCTTTTAATTAAAACATAAAAGGACACTCTCCAAAATGCTAATCACTGGCTGTGATTTTAATAATAATTGCAGTCAAATCTTAAAAACTCAATCCCCTGGCAAAGTTTCTCTTGAACTTTTTGGGCGTAGCTTAACAAGCTTTGGATGTGTTTCAACATTTGCTCCAAGTTCTCTATCCGTATTCCCCGCCCAATGCCCACCTCCCTCTCTCTCTCTCTCTCTCTCTCTTACGCCCGGTGACTCTGCCTATTTCCATTCGTATTTGTTTAGGCTCTGAGCACCGGCAGCGGCAGGGGGGAAATTGAGTTCCATTTAATTTTAAGTAGGAAATGGCTTATGTAGGGCATCTACACACACACCTGAGCCCAACTTGACTGTCGCCGGCCAACCAATTAGTGTCAATCAAAAGTTTTTAATACCCTACACAGTTGGGCGTACGGAAAATGGCTTTATTAAACGGTGTTATCCTTTGGGGG
Organism: Drosophila punjabiensis; assembly: GCA_008042585.1. Classification (NCBI taxonomy): domain Eukaryota; kingdom Metazoa; phylum Arthropoda; class Insecta; order Diptera; family Drosophilidae; genus Drosophila; species Drosophila punjabiensis. Next base: position 71,493 of record VNJR01007389.1, read on the forward strand.
AAATTTTAAAATAGTTTAGGGAGGAGTATGAAGTGAACTATGAATGTGCTTTATATTTTTAATTTAATTTATTTATTTCAAAGCTCCCAACAAGGCTCAACTATTATATAATTTTAGGCTTTCATTATGATACTTTTTCCTTTAGCAGGGCATTACGAAATCCGGCTGTACATAGATCGGCCTGAGCCTGCATTTTTTCGCGCCTAATTGATATGCATGCGGGAGGACGGCCATTAGTTATGCCCCGGCGATTCGAAAAGGGCCTCGAAAAAACGTCAGGCAGTCAGTCAGTTAGCCAAGTTAGTTGGCCATCAGACGGCGAGATGGCAATCGAGGCGCATTAAAAACTAATCGCAGCCCGTGCACGCGGCTCCCATGATTAAGCGTTCAATTTGCCAGCACTCGACATGCAATTAAAGTTCGGTTTGCCCTCAGAGATGAGCGAGGGGCTCCAAATAATGCTGTATATAGAGATGGTTCAAATTTAAGTAATATTAAAGTTATTAAAAATAGTCATATTCATTAATGTTAGTAAAAAAGTTAAAAACAACAAAAGAGCTCACTTTGGTAAGCCAAAGTTTGTACTCTGTACTTTTAATTGGAGCTTCGATCATAAGTAAGCTAAAAATGCATTCAATTTATTTTGAAAAGCTGTTCTATATTGGTTTTTATTGGGTTAACAAACAAGCATTTGAATTTAGTTTACTATTTAAAACATAAATCTTTTTTTATATATTGACTATTTTCATCTCTTTAACCTTCTATAAATTTGTTGGGAAGTTGGCAAAAATTTTTTCTAGTCGGCATGACTAGATCAGCTCGGCTGTTGGTACTGATCAAGATTAAATTTATTCGATCGAAAATCACTCCTTTTGCATAAAATACTAATATCCTGCAAGGGTATAAATAGGTCGTTTCTGTCATAAAGATCCTAACAAGAGAAGAGTCGAGAAGACTTGTGAAATTGGGAGAGAGATGGACAAAAAGAGCGAGAAAGATATAAGGTGGCATTGAAAGGGATAACTTGCAGAAACAGAATGCGAAGAAAAGAAGATTACAAGAAAGAGAGAAAGAAATATAGGTAAAGAAAGAAGGAAAGATAGAGAAAGAAATACAGAGCTATGAGTGGGAGTACATCATTAAAAAACTCTTCTGTCTTTGGACATATAGAAAAAAAAAGGTAGAGAAACTGATAAAGAAACTCGTAACGAAACACGTACAGAGACACGCCTCAAAACAGGCAGAGAGGCAAATAAAAACGAGAGATATAGTTAAAATAAGATATATAGACAGAATCAAAAACCAAGATGGATGCATTTTTTAACAATCATTATACAAATTTATAAACTCAACTCAATCCCAAGATATATGATAAGCGCACTTAAGGAAATTCTTCAAAATCCAAACAACTCTGGTATAAGACTCATCTCTTATATAAATGCTCTCAGTGAGCGTGTCACGACCCGACCGAGTACCCACTCACGCGCACACCTCTGGTCCGTGTAGATGTTCCGTGCCTGTTGGTGTGCGTGCAGTCTCCTTTCGGGCCTTCTTTTTGGGGCTGTTTATTAGGCAGAGTGCGCTGGTATCTGTGTGTTTGGTTACGGGTTCGTGTGCACGTCTTTGCACAGTGCATGCAATGCAACTGTAATTATGCGCACGACTGACATACATTACCTGCCCCAACACACACACACACAGGTGTATTTATAGCCTACTTAAAGGTAACTACGGCCAACATAAGACACACAAGTCAAGTGACTGTCTTGCAAGGACCGCGCCCCGAAAAGAGTTGCACCTGCGGAATGGGATCACCTCGCAAGGTGTTTCCATAGTCTAGATTTGGAGAAAAGAAACGGTGTAAAGAATCCTTTCAAGGAGCTAAAGCTAAAGCTAAAAGCCTGAAAGGAAATGAGTTGATTTTAGGCTAAGATCTGGGGCAGTCTCTCTTCTTTGTATCATAAATAATATAAGACCAATTGATGCTTTATGAAGATTAGCTTCAAGAAGATCCAACTTTACCTTCGTTACTATGTGGTGTGCCTCTGAGGCGTAAGTTGGATCTTCTTCTCGTTCCACATTGTATAATTTGCTCTTCGGCCTTTGTTTGACATGCAAATGCTGTAGTTTAGTGCCCAAAGTTTGGCTCCGAAGCATATATAGAGTTCGTACAGGCACATGTCCATTGGATGTGTGTGTAAGTGTGTGTACAAAATGAGAGCATCGCTCGGCACGCGAATTGTGTGTGGCAACATTTTGTTGTTTAATTTTTTTTTGTGTAGCGACTGCAAATTGAGGCCCAGTTGCCGCCTTTTTTGCCTTCGCCTGGACGTTGGCAATTTGCTGCATACAAATCGCGAGTGGCAATGCTGATGTTAGGACTTAAAGTAGGTTACACACTCGCACGACACTGCAACAAATATTAATTAAAGAGTGTTTTTGTATTTTTAAACGGATTGCAAAAGTTGGGAACTTAAAACAAAATTAGCCAAGACCAAGACCCGCTTTACACATTAAATTGTATCCTTTAAAACCCTTTAGCCTTAGAAGGACCCTATCCTCTCAGGGGGGCTGGTAAACCCTATTTATTATTATTATTATTATTATTATTATTATTTTTGCCAAGTGCACATGGCAAGTAGCTTTTGTGCATACTTAAGGCAACAGACCAGCCGAGCGTCTCGGGAACTGGGTGCTGGCTTCTGGCTTCTGGGTTCTGGGTTCTGTAATTGAGGCAACTTTCCAGCAAGGCGAAAGTTGCCGCATGTACGAATAGTTTGCTGCATAATGACAGGCGCGCCGGCATGCATATTTATGCCCCTTGTGCCCCTCCCCCAAACTCAAACCCAAACCCAAGCCGAACCTCTCCCCCAAAAAACAGAGTTTTCCAGGCGCGGAAAGTCACGCTCTATTGGCCCGTCCAATGTGGCTAAAATAAACGAGTTTGGTGGGAGTCAAAACAAAACAACAACAACAACAAGTGCAGCCAAAAAAAAAAAAAACAGAAAATAATCACAAAAACCAGAGGCAAAATCCCCAAATGAGTAGATCTCTCTCTCTCTCCCGCCGGGCCCCAAAGTGATTAATTATTTAGTAAACAGTTTCAATGGAATTTGTTTGATTTCAAATGAAACCGCAATGAGAACAGCAGCTGCCAGAAGTAACTTCCGGTGCGTCTCTCTCTCTCTCTCACTTTATCGCTCTGTCTCTATCTCTGTGGCTGTGGCAATAAAAATTTTACAGACAATTCGCTTTTATTGCATTTCGTATATATATATATATAGATATATATTGTAGATATAGTCGAGGTGCGAGCGAGAAGGTCACTTGTAGCCTAGTTGGCTTTAAGTTTGGCCAAAACTAATTTGTTTCGGCTGGCTTCCGGGAACCATTTATTAAACTTGATTCCTTAACAAAAATCAGGGATAAGAGGGAGCCAAGAAAGAATGACTGCCAGCTGGAGCTTTACAAAATATTAAGTATTTTTCTTAGAAATATATTAAATACCACTTATTTTCTCTGAATTTATAAAATATAGCACATTACAGCTAAGAAATAATTATAGTATTTCTTGAAATTTTGACATTGACAAGGGAAACATTTGGAAAATTTAAGTGAAAAGTACAACATTTATTAGTAAATTTATAAAAATCGAAATCAAAATTAGTTTCTAAAAAATTTGTCTATAGAAATTAGTTTCTATTTTATTTGGTAAAATACTTTTTAGTTAAATATTTCTCCGATAAATAATTAAAGTAACTTTATAGCTCAGATGTGACTACAATTCATTAACTTACACACATCTTATTTTAAATATATACTTTTATGGCTATTTAACTGAAAGTGATTTAATCAATATTTTGTATATATATATTTCTATTGGATTTATTCATTTGTTAATTTTATTAAAATTGAAATTTTCAGACAACAAAATAATATCATATTGAAAATGTTATTAATTCTTTTCTGTAAATAAATCATTTCGTTTTTAATTAAATGCATTTTCTTTAACTATAAAAAACTATTTTACAGCTAAATGTACGTTTAAAACATAAAAACCATTTAATAAATATAAAAAAAATGATTTTTTACTTAATGTAAAAGTAATAAATAGTAATTACTTTAATCTCCTTGTCCTATTCCTTTTAAATTTCTTTTTACTGAAATAAACTAAGCCCACATTCCCACATATTCCCAAATTCGGTGGCAGGATCACTGGACCTGGCCAAAACCTTTGGCAACAATCGATAATGTGGCCCACATGCTGCCTGTAAAAATAAAGGGAAATAAAAAATCAGCCCAAGTTGTGGCTGCCACGAAAGGATATAAAAAATGTGCTGCATACTTGCAGGCGCACGGCAGACGCCATAAAGTCGAAAGGTGGCACTTTTTTTTTCTTTTTTTTGTTTTTGAACACCTTCCAGGGACGAGGTGTTGGCCGATGCACTTGCGGTGACTAAATGAATTAAAAAATCGAATAGAACGAGCGGCGCACTGAAGCAACGGGAATTATCCTGGAAAATTGCGCCAAGCGAAAGGAAACTGTAAGTGGCGGGGAGCGAGAGGGAGAAGGGGAGGGAGAAGGGGGCAAAGGTGGCGCGTACAACAGCTGCATACAAATACACCCATGTGTGTGTGTCGAGTGGCAGCAGCAGCAAGGAAAAAAAAATTAATTTAAATTTTTATGATGCCATAAAAATAATGCATGGCATGTCTGGGGGCCCGGCCGAAAGGATAGACACCGGGGGCCTACGGGGGGGGGGGGGGGGGGGGGGGGGGTGTGCTGCAGGTTGATGGGGGCGTGGCAAGGCTGAGGCGAAGTGAAGTGGAAGCTGCCACACCGTTCATGCACTCTACGAATTCTTTTGTTTTTAAATCAAAGCGAGAAAGAAATGAGCTTTAAATTATTTATTTTTTCATTATTACCATTTCAGATTTTTAATTGTTTTTATTTTTATTTATAAAATTTAATATTAAAAAAAAATCAATATTATATATTAAGTTATTGATTAAATATTAAAAAAATCAAAGCATTGGTTCAACACATTTCCTGTTTTTTAAAGAATTTTTTATTATTGGTTTCATCTATTTTCTTCAAGTGTAAAGCACTGGGCGCCACGTTGCCCCAATTAGCTGCACACTGTGCCCCAGCACGACGCACCAGGGGGTGCTCAGCTACCCCCACACACACACACTCTCTCGTACACACACACACTCCCACTTCCCACTCCCCGCTGACTGGCACCCTAAGCAGCATGTCATTAGTGCCGCCTTCGAAAACAAAGCAAGGAACACGCGGAAATGGGCGGAAATAAGGCGCTGAAAAACAGAGCAAGAGCATTAAAAATTCCAGCAACTTGGGCTTTTCTCCTAGCAACATAATATGTATATGTTATATGCACTCAAGTTGGAGTAAATTTGGCATTACTTAGAGCAGTGACATTCGAAATTATGCCACTTACTTTGACTGCTATAAAAGGTTCACTGATTTATAAGAAAATTAAATGGGGCAAAAAAAAAATGATTAAAAAAACCAAGAAAAAAGGGACTTTAAAAACAGTTGCCAATATTTATTTCTATATGTAATAAAGTATATTTAACATTATTATTTTTGTGTTATTTATTATTTTTAATATAGGCATTAGCATCTAAGTATTGTACATACCCATGGCCCACGTTGCGTATTCGCAATAATCCTTGTAAAGTCTAAAATAACAACAAAATTTCCAAGTGTGAACACTTGGCAATATTTCCTATTAAATTTCGAATTATTTATCATTATTATTTCTTCAGTATTTAATATTTCTAACAAGTCAATAAGCTGAGATCTCCAGCTATTATTATAGAATATATCTCAGGACCCTTCACCGGCCTACGTTGCGTATACGCAATAATCCTTGGTAAGGCTTAAATAACAAAAAAATTTCTAAGCATGAAAATTTGGCAATATTTACTATAAAATTTCAAATAATTTATCATTTTTATGTCTACATTACCTTATATTATTAACAAGTCATATTAACATTATCATTATCACTGGCCCACGTTGCGTATACGCAATAAACCAAGGAAAGTCTTAAATAACAACAAACATTTTTAAGCATGAACATTTGGCAATATTAACAATTATATTTATTATTAATTATCATTATTATTCCTTCATTATTTAATATTATTAACAAGTCAATTAGCTTAGGGCTCCAGCTATAACCGTAGAACATATCTGGCCCACGTTGCGTATACGCGATAATCCTTGGTAAGCCTTAAATAACAAAAAAATTTTCTATAAAATTTCAAATAATTTATCATTTTTATGTCTACATTACCTTATATTATTAACAAGTCATATTAACATTATCATTATCACTGGCCCACGTTGCGTATACGCAATAATCCTTGGTAAGCCTTAAATAACAACAAAATTTCTAAGCATGAAGATTTGGCAATATTAACAATTATATTTATTATTAATTATCATTAATATTCCTTCTTTATTTAATATTATTAACAAGTCAATTAGCTTAGGGCTCCAGCTATAACCGTAGAACATATCTGGCCCACGTTGCGTATACGCGATAATCCTTGGTAAGCCTTAAATAACAAAAAAATTTTCTATAAAATTTCAAATAATTTATCATTTTTATGTCTACATTACCTTATATTATTAACAAGTCATATTAACATTATCATTATCACTGGCCCACGTTGCGTATACGCAATAAACCAAGGAAAGTCTTAAATAACAACAAACATTTTTAAGCATGAACATTTGGCAATATTAACAATTATATTTATTATTAATTATCATTATTATTCCTTCATTATTTAATATTATTAACAAGTCAATTAGCTTAGAGCTCCAGCTATAACCATAGAACATATCTGGCCCACGTTGCGTATACGCGATAATCCTTGGTAAGCCCTAAAAAGCCAACAAATAACTAAGCAAGCAAGCAAGCTGGAGCATAGCCAGCGACATACAACAAAAAAATTTAGCTCCTCATTTGCACTACATTTCGCAACAGGACAGATTGCCACGCCCCCCGTGCCGCCCCGTGAACAGGCGACAAAAGCGTCGGGGCGTAACAATGAATACAAATGAGTCATTTATGGCCAACAAAAAGAGCACAGAAATATTCCCCGTAGCTGCTTGAGTTCTTAGCTTTTACTTTTTTTGGCCAAAAAGTGTCAAGGCAAAGGCACATAAAGAGGTTTCGCTATGAGCCGACAATGGACAATGGCTTTTCTACAAATCCGATTTTAGATGTGTCAAAAAAATATATCTGAATTTTGGGCAGATAAAACAAGGAATATACTGTATAAGAAGTTGTACTTAAATACCTAAAATACAAAAATTTATACGAAATTGTACTTCAAATTCAAAAACACAAATAAGAAATTGTACTTCAAACTTAAATCCATTTTAGTTAATCTTCTTCATTAATATCATTAAGTATATTATTTTTCACAATTAGTTAAAAAAGAAACTTTATTAAATATATAAAATATTGTACTGAAAATATAACCAAAAATTGTAAGAAATTTACCTTTATATACAAAAACATGTATACAAAATTGTACCTAAAATGAGTTTAGCTTAATTTCAGTTTATCTTCTCTTTTAATATCATTCAGTATAATATTCTTTACAATCGATAAAAATATAAACTTAATTAAATTTAGGTTAATTTTCTCTTTTAATATCATTCAGTATAATATTCTTTACAATAGGTTAATATTTGTACCGAGTATACACAAAAATTAAAAGAAATGTACCCTAAAATACAACAACATGTATACAAAAATGTACCTAAAATATTTCTAGCTCAATATTAGCTTACTTGCTTCATTAATTTAATTAAACAAAAGGTAAACTACAACTAAGTTTACCTTATATTTAATTTAATTAATGAAGAAAATTAGCTAAAATGGAGGTACAAATATTTTAGGTACAATTTATTCTATTACGAAAAGTGTGATATCCTTTTGAATACTAAAAAGACAAAACAAAGTCATATTAGTTCCTAAAACTTAATAAGAAAGTTAGCCCTAATTTAAGCCACTATAATTACCCGTACAATTTGTAATTACAAATTTCTAGTCAAGCCTTTTAATATCCTTTGGCCCTGCTTTTAATTGCTTTGCGAAAATTGCTTAAAAATTGCCAAATTTCCTTCATTTCCTTCCGGGGCTGCCGAAATGTCGAAATGCCGGGCTGCCTGCCAGCTGTGATTTATTTGACAAAACTGCACATGGCACACGGAAATGTTTCCTGATCGTTTCCGGTCATTTCTCATGGCCCGAAATTCGGGTCAATTTGTGATCCTTGCACTCTGCTCCCTGCTCCCTGCTCCCTGCTCTCTGTCTCTGGCGGGGACATTAAACGAAAAGTCCAGACTGGGAACGAACCTTGTTTATGTTTCGCTCGAAATTTATCGTTATGAGCACGCTGGCCAAACACAGAGGACAGTCGTCCTTTGGCTTTAAAACCAGAGCTGGAAACGGAACAGAACGGAACGGTCGCCTAATCCGCCATAATTGGGTGGAACTTCGATGGCAATTAAAATCATCGGTATTTCAAACACGCAACGCTGGGGCAATTAAGGAGGACCTTAAAAATGATTTCCTTATCGATTCCCATTCCCATTCTCATTCTCTCTCACCTTCAGTTTAGTTCTTTTCTTTTTTTTTACACTGTCAATATGATTTACTGCCACATCTCTCGCTGACTTTAATTGACTCGCAGGAAACACAGCTGAAGGAGAAGTGTATCCTTGAGGAGTTCGTGAGGGTACTTGCCATAATTTAGAGTCATTTCAGGCCATTAAATAGGGCTGCCTGCCAACGGCATTTAATATTTTTTAGCTCTTTTAAGGCCAAAGAAATGCCGAGTTCATAAATAGTTCGTAAGTGTGATATTTATATATATTAGGGAATATTAAAGATTGATAATTTAAATATAAACAGAAATTTAAAATAAATCATTTTATACTTAAATGCTTGCTTATTTCAAAACAATTTTACAAATGTTTTTAAATATTATGTTTAAATAATATGTATTTCCTTAATTCCGAAAAATCGTAAAGATTTGCTTGATTATTTCTGCATGTTTTCAGAGTTTTGTTTGAATATAAACATAAATTTAAAGTAAATTATTTTATACTTAAAATCAGGCTTATTTCAAAACAATTTTACAAATTGTCTTAATTATTTAGTTGAAATAAAATATTAAAGATTTGCTTGGTAATTTCTGTATGTTTTCAGAGTTTTTATTTGAATATAAAATGAAATTTGAAATAAATTATTTTTTAAATATATTCTTGCTTATTTTAAAACAATTTTACAAATATTCTTAATTATTTAGTTTAAATTTAATGTATTTCATTGATTCGTTTTATTCTACTCTTTCATTTCTATTCCTCTTTTCTTACATTTAAATTCATTTTCTTTAATGTTTTTATAAACTATTCTTTTCCCTTTGTTAGAGTATTTAAAATTCGCTTTATTTCGTATAACTTCCGTTTTCGCTGATTTTCATTTTCATTTTCATGTTTCACTTCCGTTTCGCTGGCAACAATTTAATATTTGAAAAGCGCAAAAGGGAAGAGCCAAGGAAGAGGCAGAAAAAGAGGACAGGAAGAAGGCAGAGGCGAAGAAGAAATGGAAGAAGCTCAATGCAATTATTCAAAATGCTGGTCGCGAGTTCTGCTGCCTCTTTCCCTTCCCCTCCCCTTTGCCGCTCACTGAACAAACGCTGCCCCCCTTTTCCTTAGTTTCATATTTTATGCAGTGCAGTGTAAGTGCCAGCCATAAATGTGTGTCTATGTGTCTGTGTGTGTGTGTGTGCAGAGAAAGGGGGAGTAAAGGGGGCAGGGTTGGGGCACTGCAAACGAAATTCATGGAACTTGGCTGGGACAGGAAACAAAACTAATTATCGTTATAGCGAAATTTTTGTTCGTCTTCTAGTGCAAATTTCAACCCCTACTATATGCATAAGGGGGGAGGTGGCAAAAAAAGCGAGAGAGAGAGAGAGAGCGGGGTGAGGGGTGTTGGGAGCCATATTTATAATTACTGTTTGCGCACTTAACGAACGAAGAAGCCCCCCAGAAGAAGAGGCAGCAGAAGAGCGCCAAGAACAAGAGGAAGAAACATGTTAAGCAACTGCCAGAAGGATAACAAGATGAAGAGGGAAAGAGTTAGACTTGTCTTAAAGATCGAAATTTGGAATACTCGAAGAATTGATTTTAAAGAAGTTTAAGATTTTATACAGCATAGAATTTATTTATGAAACCGAAAATCTAAGAAATTTTAATATTTAACACCATAAATTACGAGTATACTGCATACTTTTAGGCATATCTTTGGATGAACTAACACGCAAGCAGGTGAAATGTGTAACCATAGCATACTTTTTGGGCTTGTATTGGAAAAAAGCTTTGCTGCAAAAGAAACAGCTATTTTAGAAGTTTAAGATTATATAGTAAAGAATCAATTTATAAAACTTTTAATGTAATAATTGTTGGAACCTGTAGCATAAGTTGCTATTTACAGAGTAACAGTAACATTTTCATATACATTTGTACATTTACACCAATTTTTAATTACAAGAAAAAAAAGTATTTACAATTGTTAATATATTACACCAAAAATTATATAACTGGATTAAGTTGCGGTAACAGAATGCTTGTTAAAACCAAAAAAAAATCCTATTCAGAAGAAAAAAAAATGTTATGAGTATTGCATACTTTTTGGCATCTTTTAAGCTGACCTAACAAGCAAGCAGGTAAAACGTGTAACCATAACATACTTTTTCGAGCTTGTCTTGAAAAGAATTAAGGTTTGACAAGCACTGGTGCAGGAGAAACCCAAATTTTACAGTTTGACAAGCATTAAAACAAGTTAAATTCTACTTTAACGTTTAACAGAAACCTAACAGTAAAGGAAACCTGTAGCCGGTAAACCACTGCTTATAAAACTAGAATTTTTTTTATTTTAAACATTATAGATTTTATTATGGTAAAAAATCTGCTATTCAAGTCAATTATAATAACTTTTTAAGAGTACTTACCAGTCACAGCACTAAGAGCAAGGGAGAAAGCATTTTTTGAAACTCCATTTTCAAAATTACGCTCATTAATCATGAAAAACAACCGAAATGTTGACAGGCCCAGGAAAAGGGAAAAAGTGCTAGGTCTCAGAGGGAAGGTTAAGTTTGCAGAAGAGGTGTGTGGGGGGTGTAGGGGTGCACCCCCCCCCCCCTGTCAAGAGGGTGTGCGTGTGTGGGTATTGGCCATTGGCGTGTCGCATAATACTTTGTAAGGCTCAAACACGCAAATCAACAAGAGAAATTGTCACACAGCCAGAATCAGGATAGGGGCAAGGGTAGGGGTAGGGGTAGGAGAAGGGGAAAGGAAAAGCGGCGGAAAAACGTTGATAAAACAAAGGGAAGGGCGGGCAAGTGGAAAGAAGGGTGTTAAGTGCAAAGCGTGTTGAGCTTACAAACTGAGGAATATTTTAAGCAGCAATATTAAATATTACATATTTTTTAAATTATATAAAAATAACAGAAAATATAAGAGTTTTTAAACTCAAGCACTCTAAACAACAACTTAAAAAATCTTAAACTCAAGTCCAATCTGTAAGATTAAATGCTTTACACATTCCCACGGACTCAATTACCATTAATTACACAGGTAATTACAGTGCTTGAAGGCGCTCTGTACAGGTGTATATATGGATATATAGGTAACCCCATTAACTCCTCAGTTTGTGGAACCTTTGACCTTGCACGCACGGCCAAAGAACTCGTGACATTGGAAAAACAAACAAGGTGTGCGCGCCGGGGGAAAACGTGAAAAACCAAGAAAGCTATAGTAAGTGGGCTTGATTTATGGGCAATGAATTAATGGAAATTCAGAGAGATAGCTAGCGATAGTGCCTCACTTTAATTTTCATATTCTTCGGGGGCCAGTCTATATCGGTGGCATTATCCATTCACTAACCATTATCTCCGCATCTCCGTCGAGCTCGACCTTGGGGCACAGCTGTTGCCTGACACACACTCGGGGCAACACGCACAAGAAATAAAACGCAAATTGTTCAGCCAAGCCCCAAAAAGGAGGCAAGGAAATATGGTTAACTCTGGGCTAGGGATCGGTGGTCTATATACCCTGTAAAGGGGCATATAATACATATCTATTGCAAACTTTATTACGTTTCGAGTTTGTTTTTATTATTGCGGGAATATGTAATTGTTGCCCAATGGAATTTATTATTTATTCTTTCTTGCTGCTATAATATATAATAATTTCTACATATATTCCTAGAATCCCCAAAAACAGCACATACCCCAAAAATTGGCTCTCCAAAGGGAATCCTTACCATTGACATTGTCTGTCCCTGTTTACTCCTGCTCCTGCTCCCCTCTATTCCCTTTTATTCATCTTTTCCTAATATTTTCCACCGCAATTTCGGTTATTTTCCTTTTCTATGTGCTTCTGTGTTTGTTTGGCTCTTTTTGGGGCTTTCGGCGGTCGCACGTAGCAAATTCCATTTACGTGTCCTTGAATTTGGCTTAATATTATTTGGTCCTGCTATCCTGCTATCCTGCTGTCCTGCTGTTGTTACCCCGTAATGGAAATAGAGATCGCAATAGAAATTAATAATCAATATGGCAAAACCCCAAAAGATGATGGAATCGAATTGAGAAGAAAGCAAAAGTAAATCCTGAATCCCAAAAATAAAAATAAAAAAAGAAGCAATTTGTGTGGCCATTTCCCTGACGACAGACGGCCACCAGAAATCTAACCAGAAATCGAAGGCAAACCCAGGGTCTCATGGCTCTCGGCTCATAACTCATACGCACTGTGGGCCGCCGCCGCACGAGATTAATATTTAATTAAATCGATACGCTCTCGTTTTAGGTTCGGAATTGGAAGCTGAGGCCCGTTGACAACAGCTTGTAAACTGCCAACGGGGCCGACAGCCAAGTGATTTATTTTTGTTCTGCGGTCCAGTTTTCGCTGTCTTTCGGGTGCGTCTGCTGTCTGTCTGCAAATATTAATTATATTTCCATTCAGCCAGTCAGTCAGTCTCCCTCACACGAAGTGAAAAAAGAAGTAGAAAAGCGCTTAACCCAGGGGAATTGAGTCCTTAAAGCAGCTGCAAGGTGTTTTTAAGCTGTCAGCAAAGTTGAACAAAGACGCAAAGGTCCAGGTGAAAAAGCCACTCAGATGAGGTTCAATGCCTGAGTTATTAAACTAAATATTTTACAGAACTCAAGTTTTAAGCTATTGTTGTTGTTTTATAAAGGTTCGGAACTTGTTTCTCTCGCCGAAACAGTGTAAACGATACCTGGGCTAAAATGCTTGGTAAACTGCCTATGGCAGCTTGTTTGCTGATTTGCGAAAAAGCAAAATTGCCGATACTTTTCCCGCACAGTTTTCCGGCGCCAGCCTTGGACCTCATGGTCTCTGTGTGTGTGTGTGTGTGTGCCTTAATTGCGCCACAAATACGTGGCATGCCTCCGCCAAGGATTGCGTAAATCTCTTTTGCCTTTGCCAACGGGTCACGCTTCCCTCGATGGGACCACTCCTTCCACTCGACAGCCGCCGCCTTTTGGGAGTCGCCCGGTCCAAGCCACAGCGATCCGAAGTTGTTAAAACGAAAACGTTAAATGCTTTTCAAACCTGCACTTAAACACAGTTTTTCAACACTGTTGAGAAGCACTGTTTCTTGGTACTGGTTCTTAAGTAGGCTTCTCAACACTTTTTCTTGAATAGGCTTCTCAACACAGTTCCTTAACACTGTTATTAACAAAGTTGCTTAACATTATTCCTTAAATTCTTCTAAATACGGGTTCTTAAAGATATTAATAAATGATGTGCCTGAATCTGAGGCAGGTATATCTGGCTTATTTCTATATAGCAGTTTCTTTAGATCGATGAGCTTTAAAGCATTAAATGCTTTTCAACATTACACTTTAACACTAGATTCCAACAGTGTTCATTAACGAAGTTGTATGAGTTTCTTAAATAGGCTTCTTAACACTGTTTTTTACCACAGTTGCTTAACGCTTTTCATTAACGAAGTAGTTTAGGACTGTCTTTCAAAATAGTTTCCCAATAAAGTTTCTTTAGTTATTTCTTATCATGATCATGTTATTTAAAGCAGTCAGTTTAATAATTAATTTAGTTGATAAATAATTTAGTTGTTTATAACTCTCTGTTTTTAGCAGAACTTTTTTAACCTTAAAAACACAGGTCATTAATTCAGTTGATTAACACTGTTTCCTACAATCGTTTCGCAGCACTGTTTTTAACAGCACTTAAAAAAAGCTGTTGATTGTTTTACCTTTTGTCCAATTATTTAATTAAGTCAGAATTGTTTGAATCTAAGGCAGGTTTATCATGAAAGAGAAGCCGTATTTATTCTGTACTTCAAAGCAGTTTATTAACACTGTTTATAACTGATGATTGCTTAGCACCTTTTTCTAAATACCCTTCTTAACACTGCTTTTGACAGAACTGTTCAAGATGTTCTTTATGCTTATTAATTCCTCTAAGAAACTCCTGGCAGTCTCGAATCTAAATGAAATCTACAAAGAAGCCTCGATCCATCCTAGAATTTGTGTGATAAATGGTACGGTTAGTTATGGAGCCTTAACCGTAACTGGGAAAACGTTTTGTAAGCACTCATGTTGTCAACTCCACTGGCATTTCCTTCTCGGGCTTTCCCCGCTTTTCACCAGATTTTCCAGGACTTTGGTATATGTACGTATGCAGTTCGTATGTTTTGTGTCGCTGGCAGGTTGCGGAGTTTGTCATTCGGACGGGACTTTGGACAGAACTCGCAGAATGAATGGACCGCAGTCCGGACTCCGGACTCTGGACTCCGGAGCACACATGCCTCGCTCTCTAGTCCTGTATCTGTGCCTCGTTTATGATTGCATTATGGCGAAAAACAGCTGAAGTTGATGCCGCAGCCCCCCCATGTAGATAGTCGGCAGAAACAATACAGGAACATCAACAGAAACAGCTACAGCAACAGCAACAGCAGCAGCTACAGCTGCGTAAATTTGCATAATTCCACAATAAGCTGCGAGTCCTGTCTGCCTTTAACTAAAACGAAAAGATGGGCTCGGTTGAACTCTGATGGGTTTGAGTTGCAAACTTCTGCGAGAATAGAAAAGTTCCAGCAAACAAACGAGGGAGTTGGGAGTTGCCTGTCCTGTCCTGCCCGGGGGATTATCAGTTCAGATCACTCTCGGCTCCGTTCACTGATTTGAAGTGACACACGGGGCCAAGGTAATCCATCACCCAAGTTGGACGCTTTGTGGGCAGGCCGGTGACTGATCACGGGTCACAGAGCGAACGCTTGAGAGTGATGAGTGTGGATTTCTAGTGGCCATCAAAATAAATACAATTAACTAGAAACCTTCTCCATTCATTTTCCAACTCGCTTTAAGAAGCTCTTTCAACTCCAAGCACTGAAATTTTAATCCCATTCCGCCGCCACTGCTGGCAGGCGAAGTGACATGGCCCGGGGGGTGGAACGGCCCCGAGGGGCCATGTTGCAACAGCAAACCGGCAGCCATCGACGGCTAACACGTCGATTACGCCCCCCCCCAAGCGTAGTGCAGGGACAAGGACATCGCAGGACATTGCCGGACATGTGTTCCCACCAGCCTACGTTTGTTGGCCCAAAGTGTTACTGTTATTGCTGCCGGAAGAGAGGGAGGTAGTGAGGGAGACGTGCTGCCACCAGTGCCACATGGCCAAGACAGCAGGGAACGTGGTAATCTTGGAATTGAATGCCCTGTGGGAACCAACAAAAAAAAAAAGAAAACGAGGGAATAGAATCATATTTAATGGGCAATGTGGTGTCAGTTCAGAGGGACAAACATTCAACATATTGCGGAATTAGTAAACATCACAATTCAGTGGCTTCAAGTAAATATTTAGAAAAATAACATTTAAAACTAAGGCTAAATATAACATTGAAACTATAATTTAGTTCTGAAATCTTGAACAGAGATCTATCTTAGGAAAAACCTTGCTTTGAGTTTTGTAATGCTCAACGAGTACATTTCAAGCTTAAATTTCTGTGAAAAAAATTAGTATCTATCTAAATTATATTTTTTCCCCACCATTATTATAATTTTTAACATAATTTAGGACCCTAAAAACATCTCCCCTTTACTAACTAATTATTAAACGTGCCACAATTTGCCAGCAATCATTGTTGTTTGACGCCAGCAGTTAACCCCAGAGGCAAACTCTATCCCAGAGTCAATGCCAATTAAATCGATGACAGCACAGCAACTTGGCTTGTGTATTTGTGTGCTTGTGTGTGTGTGTGTGTGTGTTGGCCATGTCCAACGATTTTGCCTAACTGAATTTATAGGCCTCGACCACAGAGGGTCCTGGATATACTCCAGAACAGAGAGGAAAATGGAAAAAAAAAATATATTAGTACAAAATTAAATTATAAATAAAGAGCTGGAAATAAATCGATTTTCGGTAAATCGATTTTTCCAAAAATTAAAAAAAAAATCGATTTGAATCGATTAAAATCGAAAATACTTTCCATACAAAATTGTTATTATTGTTTTTTAAGTTTAAAAATATTTAAATCTTGTATGCATATTCATCAAAGATTTTCGTAATTATTCTTCTTCACATTTGATCTTTAATTATTTGATTTAAATAATAACATTCTAGTTATTTTCCCCTTTTTACATGGCTTTAAAATATAAATAAAGTGTGTTTTATTTTACACACATATATTTTTTTAAAATTACGCCATGCTTATATATAAATTTTTATATATTTATTGTACATAAATAAATAAATACAAATAGAACATGTAAAAACTGGTATTTATCTTTTTCTTGTCGCTTTCCAAGAAGTGTTGAAACTTTTTCGATTAAATCGATTGTGAAAATGTATATCGATGTATTGTATAATTGAAAAAACCTAATAATCGATTATAAAATCAATTTTATTTGCAGCTCTAATTAATTGTATCTACTGTTCAGTTCATCTAAGATTCTTTTAGTTTTAATATTTCTTTAGTAAATAATGTATATAATGTATAAATTAAATATCTATGTACTAAATATATGGCATAAACTAGATTATATATTTGTATTAATTATATAGAATATCTATTTTCTAGTTCACTTAAGATTCCTTATGTAATGTTCCTTTGGTAAATAATATAATACCGATTTTAAATATTTGTTATGTATATTTGTAATATTTGTTTGTATATTTTGATAATATACATTATATATTTTCTAGTTCCTTTTTTTAATGTTTCTTTAATAAATAATATAATACCGATTTTACATATTCTTTACTGTATATATTTTATAATCTTGGGTATATATTTTTCAATTCCTTTTCACTTTCATTACCCATTGTTTTAGTCTAAAAGAAAACTCCACCTTTTCTCCTGGTGCTATATTGCTCTTCCCTTCCCCCTTGGCATTTGTTTACTCTTGTGCTTTGGTTCCCATGACTTGCTTGTGTGGAATTTTATGAGCTGGAGCCTGGACTTCAGAGCGGAGCCTGGACTTCAGAGCGGAGCCTGGACTTCAGAGCGGAGCCTGGACCGAAGCCTGAACCGGAGCTGGATGAGGAGTTCAATTAATTGCTCGTCTCGGCCACGCAGCTGCCATGTAGGGAAAGGCCTAGCGCAAACATGCTCGTCTCCCAGTGCCCGTGTCTGTGTTTGGTCCTGCTGTTGTCCTGCTGTTGTTGTCCTGCTGTTGTTGTGTTTGTTCATGTCTGCGTTTGCCCTTCCCCCTCCCCTCCCCGCCGCCGCCCGTGGGCCAGGCTTGATGTTTATCCCGCGTCTTGGTCAAAGAGCCGCCACCGCCGGCGTCGTCTCCCCCACAAAACGCTTAACACTTCACTGAGCAGGCCGCTCCACAGAGTTGATGGATACGAGGGGGAGCGGGGAGGGTTGTGAGAAGTAGGCGGGGCGGGAAATGTGGGCGGGGCGGAGGAACTCAACTGCTCTGTGAAGCGCCATAAAAGCGTAATCGGTTTAATGGACATATCACATGGGCGCTTGCCATGCAACTGCAGTCATGAGCTCATGAAGTCAAAAGGTATTGTCTGCGGTTTTATTTTCTTTGGAGAGGGGCTTGTCCTGTTTTCTGATTGTTTTTTTTCTTCTGTACTTAAACTCAACTTAAAGTTAATTAGGTTCTTATAAAGCAAAGCAATGGAGGGAAAATTTTCTGAAAAAAAAAAGTTGAGGAAAAAAAGTCAAAACTTGGCGTAGGGAAAGAGGAAATTCAAAAATTTCAGGGTATTATAATATATACTCAGAAAATGTCAATATTTTTTAATAAAAAATTCTAAATAATGAATGAGTAATGAATAATGAATGCAGTGTATTGAATATTCTAAGAAAATGCCAATGTTTTTCAATCGAAAATTCTCAAACAATAAATAAATTAGGATTAAAAGTCCAGGGTACATATATCCTTAAAGGGGAAATTCCCTGTGGAAAATGTTTAATAAAAAACTAGAAAATAAGTATAATTTAAGGGTATTCACATCCTTATCTTGGCGTAAGTAAGAGGAAATTCTGCATGGAAAAAAATGCTCAAAAAAATAAGGAAATAAGAAAATTCCGGCTATTTCTATGCTAAGAAAACGATAACTATTTCCTATATCAAATTCTGAATAAAAAGGAATTGAAAGAGAAAAAATTCTAGGTTACATCTATTTTAAGAAAATTCTTATTTTTTTCTGTAGAATATTCTCAATAATTAAACAGAGAAGAGGAGAGGAAATATTAATATTCTGAGAAAATGTTTAAAAATTGACAGTAATAAATTTTTAATAAAGACAGAGATTAGAAGTAAAAGTACAGGGTATACACTTTCTTGGCTTGGCGTTAAAAAATCTCTATGACAAATTCTCAAAATAGAATGAGAAAAAAAGGAAATTCCAGGCATATTTAAACTCAGAAATGCTAGCAATTTCATATAAAAAAATTTCTGAAAGAAAAGTAGAAATATAGAAATATAGAAAAATTCAGAAAAATAAGAAATTAAAGAGAAACAATTCTAGGTTACATCTATTATAAGAAAAGGCTAATTATTTTCAGTAGAATATTGTCAACAAGGAAACAGATAAAGGAAATATTGCAGGGAATATTTATTCTAAGAAAAGGTAAAATATTGTCAGTGCAAAATTCTAAATAAAGAAGGAGATTTGGAGAAAAAGAAAGCTTGGAGTAAGGAAAGCGAAAATACCAAACAGAAAAAATTCGCAATAAAGATAAAGATAGAGGAAAAATGCTAACAAAAGCATTTCTTTTGTAGTGAAATTTTCTGGGTATCCACATCCTTGGCCATTATAGGGGAAACCCACCATCCCCTAGCATCTATCTCATTCTCATGGTTCCACTATTTTCCTAGCTCTATCGTTGCCTAGCTGCCTGTGATTAATTTAGGCCTTAATTTATTTAATTATGAGCCAGGAGCTTAGGGAATTTTGCCACCTGTCACCTGTTGGCAACCACTTGTGAGGTGAGGTGACAGGCAGGTGGAGGCAGAGGCACTTGACGAATTTCCTTGCTGGCCGCAGGGGAAAGTTGCCTCAAATGAAGTGAAATGAAAGAAATCGGCTTAACTTAAGTCACCACACATTGCTCTTCCGCTTTCCCGCCTTCAACTGGTTGTGTGTGTGGGTGTAAGTGGGTGGTAAATTACTTCCATTGACATCAAGTCCTGCGACCAGTTCCTGTAGTTAACCAACTCAACCCACTGTAAGAAGCAACAACAACAGCTGCAGGATCAAGGACACCATAAAAGCAAATCAAAGGCATAAAAAAAAACACGCTGAAACAACAGGTTGGCCTCCACATAACGCACAACACCAGGCGGAGAACATTTCATGTGTGGATACAGCCTCGTAAATACATACATATATTAAGGCATTTTTCTTGCCACAGCGAGGGGCGATTGTGAAGTTTTACTAAGCCACCAAGAACTGTATAGCTTTACACTGATAATAAAAAAATTCAAGAATTTTGGTCATTTTTCATGACTTTTGGTTACGAAAGTAGCGCAAGCATATTTTGGTCTTCTCTTAAGATTTTTTTTTAAAGTTTTTTGTGTTTAAATGAAGCTTAAAAACTCTTATTTCCAGAATCTTAAGTATTATATTATATTATATATTAAGAATGCACAAAGTTTTGAAAGAAGATTTTATTTTTTTATCAGTGTAGGTAGTAAATAAAATAATAATTTAGCAAAGCAAAATTAAGTGTATTTTATGATTATGTTAATAGTGTAAATTAGACCTGGAAATAAAATTAATTCTATCATCGATGAATCGATTTATTCCAATTATGCGATACATTAATTTAAATTTTTAGAATCGATTTAATCAAAAAAGTTCCAACACTTCCTGGAAAGCGACATAGAAAGATAAATACTCTTTTATATTAAAATTATTATATTTAAATATATGAAAATTAATATTAAAGTATCGCGTAATTGGAAAACAAAAATTAAGAAAAAATTATTAAAGGTTGAATTTTCAAAGTCATGTACATAAATAGAAAAAGAAAGTCAAAAAGTTATTATTTATTCAACAGATAATAAAAATAAAAATCTTTGATGAATATGCATACAAGATTTGAATTTTTAGACCTAAAAAAACACAAATTTTTGTATAGAAAGTATTTTCGATTTTTAATCGATTTAAATCGATTATATTTTTAATTTGTTAAAAAAAAACGATTCACTGAAAATCAATTTATTTCCAGCTCTAGTGTTAATAATATAGTATAAGTTAGAGATGAAATAACACTTACAAAATTTTAAATGTAAATATCGATAAGGAAAACTGAGCCCGATATTGTTATCGATTGCGATTACGATCACAAACTAGAAAACCAACTTGCAAGACGAAACGTAGAGAACCACCTTGTGTGAGGAAGAACTTGAGAACCTTGAGAGAACCAATAAAGAGAAGATGTTAAGTGAAGAATAAACAAAAGGTTCTAGTTTTAGAATTAAGGAAACTCCTTAATCCACCCTCGTTTAGCCTCCGATTTTCACACTTTAGTGCCCAGCCAGTTGTGTTCAGCTGAAGTCTGTTGCTTCACTTGAGTTCCAAGGCGGCGGCAGCGGTTGCCTTTATTCTTTCTCGGTTTTGGTTTCGGTTTCGGTTTCGGTTTCGACATAACGAGGCGGTTTTATGGGTTTCTCTGGCGAGGACATAAACCACATCCCATACATATATGCATCATAAATATGCTCGTATATACACATATATGTATTGTATATATTGTTTTTTTTTTATTTATCTATTATTGGCACATGTTACTCCTCCATATGAATATCCTGTAGCTCTTAAATTGGGCGGATTTCCAGTAAAAATGGTGAGCAAAAATTTCTTAATTTGAAACCAGGGGAAAAGCTAGAAGCCTGGTATCCTTGAAAGCTTGATTTATTGTATGTGCCTTCTGAACATGATTTTTCCTCTGCTTTGTTTGTATTTTTTCCTTGGAAAGATTTTAAATCAAGTTCAAGGAGTTCCGTTTTCGATTTAATCAAAACCTTTAAAGTTCTCCTGAATAATTTTCTCAACTATAAGCTATCAAGGATATCTCCATTAACGTTCAGGGTCTCACATTTTTTCTGTGTGTTTGTGTTCTGTGTCCTCTGGCTTGGGTTTCCATATATATTTTGATTTTGCTCAGCTGCTTACAGGTGACGGA
The DNA here is from genome assembly GCA_008042585.1 of Drosophila punjabiensis. NCBI lineage: Eukaryota > Metazoa > Arthropoda > Insecta > Diptera > Drosophilidae > Drosophila > Drosophila punjabiensis. The sequence continues at coordinate 93,245 of VNJR01007389.1, forward strand.
GGACCAGAAAATGGGGACAGGACGAGGAACAGGGCGAGATGAGAGGAAGGATATGCCAGGAGAGAGACAATAAGTAGAACGAAAATGGCTTTGTCGGTTTATTAAGCATATTTCCTAGGAATTTTTAATGCGAAAATCCGACTGTGGACACTTTTGGCCCCCGAAGCCATTTGCCATCGAGGGAAAAGTTGACATTTTTTGTATATAAATATATATATATATATATATTCATTTTATTCACTTTTGTTTTTTCGGCTTACATATATTTACATTTGCCCTTTATTTTTTTTGTTTGTTATATTTTTATCGCATTTTGAAACAATTTTTTCGTTCGTCGCTGTTTGTTGTTGGTTCCCTTTTTAGGAATATGTTGCAATTTCAGCATCATAAAAATGCAAATGGGTCTGCGTGTGTGTGTACGTGTGTGTGTATGTGTGTGTGTGTGTGCCCTTCTCTGCAGGAAATAAAGTGGGGATTGGGGCTTATGGGGTTTATGGGGGAGGGGGTTAAATGGGGGCGGCAAAAGGGAAAGATAAAGGGAAATATTAAGCCGATTTAAATGGGAAGCTTTGGGAAATTTTGCACTTTCTGCTGCCGAATACGCTTACCTCTGGCACTCCCCCAAGCCCGCAAGCCATATAAACATCAATATGTGTGCACTGTGAGAATGTTTATATGGTTATATATCTCCCTATAATATACAACATGGGTTAATAAAAACAATAAAATATTAGTTTAAGCTTAAATAATAAAGACAAGACAGTGATTATCTTTGGAAAATAAATATATCTATTACATTTCATATTATATTGAATTATGATGCATTTAAATAAATTCTTACTTAAGTTATAACGAAAAAAAAAAAAAAATAAAAATAAAATATAGAAAAAAATCTATAGAAATGTGTTAGAAATAAGATGTTGTTAAGAACTAAAGATGCATCTGCAAAAAAATAGTTCTACCGTGCAATGTTTCAGGAAATATTATACCAACAATTTTGTAAACTTTGATATATCGATAAATAGCGCATTAAATGTTTAAATATCTGTATTATCGATATTATTTTATTCTATTATATGTTTATCTCTTTTCTGATAAATATACTATATTTTTTTCGATCATTGTGTTTCGATATATCAAACAGTAGTTTAATTCGTTCTACAAACAACTATGGCAAAGTAAAGTTATCGATTTAACATCGGCTTTAACGTCACATATTAATGCAGTCTCAATATAAAACATTTTCGGATTTTCCTACTGTAAACTTCATATATATTTTTCATATGCTTTTTTTCCTCGATCCAAAACGTGTTGATCGCATTTATTCGCCAAAATTAAATCTTCTTTTCTTTTTTATGCGACATGACTCTTATCGATAACATCATAACAAACTGGTCACATTACAGTTCGCAATACAAAAATGTGGTGTATACACTACTAAGTACTAACTATTCTCTTAAAAATTCTTAAACAAAATTCAAAATTAAAGCGCAATCTGTGTTATAAAATATTCGTAGAAATATAGCAAATGGAAAGTGATAAAATATCACCCGATTTTTCTCTGCCTGCAAGTGTAGGAACATTAGCTTAGCTTACGCTTAAATATGCCATGACTTCGATGGCGATAGTTGGGTCGGGTGTCGGGTGTCGTGGGTCGCCAGGCTGTTTTCCGAGCTCCACCTTTGAGTGGGGATTACAAAGCCCCGTCGATGCACGACGGCAAGTGCAAATGTTTGCGGGTATGAGAGTGCCTTGTAAGCCACACAAATCCCACTTTGAAATTGAATTGCATATTCATACATCGACGATAGTTGTAGCAATTTGTAAGTATGCCATGTTTTTATCGCCCACAATTTGTAGCAAACAAAAGGTTAACGATTTTGCAGATAGTAAGATAGAGGGGAAACTTTAATTAATATTTATATTTAATCCAAATTTCATCTCAAAGAATATATTAGCTTAAATTCATTTCAGGTTAAAATACCGTAATAAAACGAACAGAATTATCCTTTAAAAGTATGAAACTAAAATAAAAATAAAACACTTTAAAATACAAACATAATTTTACCTAAAATAGCAACATTCAACTTAAGCTTAATAAGAGAGAGGGGAAACTGTAATTCATATTTATATTTAATCTAAATTTATTCTCTACCAAAGAAAGGCCTTAGGTTTAATAAATTTCTGCTTAAAATACTTTAAAATTATTCACAGAAATACCCTTTAAAGATATGAAGCTAAGGTTAATATAATAAACTTTAAGTTATAAATATAAACTTATCTAAAATAGCAACATAATGGATAAAACTGAAGCTTAATAAGAGAGAGGAAACACTCTAATTAATATTTATATTTAATCCAAATTTCATCTCAAAAATACATACAAAATCCTCTTTAAAATGATATAACAAAAAAAAAACAAATAAGAAACTTCGAATTACAAACATAATTTTACCTAATAAAGCCACATAAAGCAAACAAACAAAAGAGAGAAAAGAAACTATATTTATTAATTATATTTAACCCACATTTTAGCTCTACTAAAAAAACCTATTGTAGTTCCATTGAGGTTTAATTAATTCCTGCTTAAAATACCTTAATAAAACTAACAGAAATACCCTTTAATTATTATTATTATTAACCTTAAATAAAAATAAGAAACTAATAAAACTAAAAATATTCACAAGAAAGCAACATTCAACTTTAGCTGAATAAGAGATAATTTAATCTCAATTTATTCTCTGCCAAAGAAGAAATTAAGTTTAATTAATTTCTGCTTAAAATAACTTAATAAAACTAACAGAAATACCCTTTAAAAGTTTGAAACTAAAATACAAATTAAAAATTTTAAATTACTAACAAAATTCTACCTAAAAAATCAACATAAAGCATACAATTTAAGCTTAAATTGTGTCTAAAAAAACCTGGAATTTCAGCACATTTTGTGAAAACTCCGCAAGTCAAAATCAAACTCAATGTGTGCTCCTTTACGATGTCACTGCAAGCCATCCGAATCAGTTTTTCCGGCTTTTTCCTCTATTCTATTCTTCTTCTCTAACACTTCTTCTTCTTTATGCTTTTCTTGCTCCTGCCACATGCACTTTTCTATTTGCTGCTGTTTATTCACAACATTACGCATACGTCACGTTGCACACCGAAAATACATACAAAGAAATACACACACACACACACAACCATATAGGAGTGTAGACCCACACAATACTCTCACCACAGATTACGTTTGTTTGTTATTTTATTGACAAAACATCACGGCCAGCGTTGAATTTCGATGACATATATTACGCATACGACCCGTGGAACGGGGGCAGACCGCAAGGCGACACCAAAATCCCCGGGAAAACTAAAAGCTTCTCGGGGGGGAGGGGGAGGGGGAAAACTTGGCCAAAACCATTTTCGTAGGAGTTTTTCAAGGCCACAAAACGGTGGAATTGGCAGCAGGACAGCCACTGGCTGGGTGGCAGAATGTCAAGTGAACGAAAATGTTGGCGGCTAACTTTTGCATTTGCCAGAAAACAACAACAATTTTAGCAATTTTTGGTATTCCATTAAAAGCGGGAGGGAGAGGGAGGGAGGTGGAGTCCGGGAGGGTCTGGAACTTGTTGTCGCATCAGCAATAGCAATAGCAATAACAATGCGCTGTGTCCCCGCACATTGTTACGGTTGCGGACATTTTAATTAGACTTTAGTGGCTTTTGTGGTCGCCATTGTTGTCTTGCTGCCAACTATGCACTAAATAAATTTAAATGACAAACACACTCAAACCCAGCAGCAGGACACAGTCAGAGGCACAGCAACTAGCTCTGCCACATGGCCAGATGGCAGTCGAGACAAGAGGATATATTCACACAGATTCTCCCACGCACACATATAGTACTCGTACATATGGTTGAGTCCAGCCTTCCATGGAGCTTGGGATACTCCTGCAAAGGAGTGCCACACACACTCGAAGCGAACGAATCTTTGGAAGTTGTAGGAAATTCCGACATAATTTAATATATGAATAATATCCATAATATATCACAGGTTTAGACCTCATTAACAGAGCCTGTATATAGGCTGACCAAAGATAAGTGTACAAGCTGACTACAGGTAACTTTATTATCCTTTAAAATGTATAGTAATATTTATATGATGACTTCATTTCCCTTTAAAAGGTATAAAAAAAATATATAGAATAATGTTAAAAATATGTATTATTTATTGGTATTATAAGATATATAAATATTAATATATTCATAGTAAATATATGTAAAATATATATACAATATATGTGTAATGAGCTGGTTGTTGTATAGAACCAGTTTCCTATGCAGAAACCGATAGGTGATAGGTGATATTAGTTAAGAACTATCGATAGTTAAGTGAGATCAACGATATCAATAAAAGATAAATAGAGAGCACGCAAAGTTCGGGTTAAACGCCTTTATACGTTTATGAGTTTCTTGAAGTTAAATAATCTTAAGTTTAGCCAAAATGGATTACTCCACATCTCAAAAAAGCCATCCCCCTTAACATCTGGGAAATATTTCTCAAAATTAAAGGCATAATAGCTTGCTTTTTAGGAGTTAAGGCATCATTAGCTACAAAATCATTTTTAATAGGTCAATATAATTAGACTAAGCATCAAAAGACAATATAAATTTAAGCATAATTAAAATATATATAAATAAAATTATATAAAATATAATTCATTTATATATTTGACGTTCATTAAACCCAACTTTCCAGGTGAAATGTTGCCTTTGTTTGTTCGACAAGAAAATATTTTAGCTGCCTATCTTTCCCCTCCTTTTAGTTTTATATATTTTCTAAGCTCTTTTCCCTTTTCCTTTTCTAATAACAATAATTTCCTTTCAGTTTAGTTTTCATTTCTGCGGCTCTGTGAAAAATGGCCTTTACCCTAAAAAGTAGGTAACGCTTTCGAGCTTGCCCCTAAAGGTGGCAAGACAAGGCTGGGGGAAACCGAAAAATGTTTGTAAAGTGCTCAGTTGAATGGCAAATAGATCGCTGGATAATTATGCCCAAAAGTTGGTGCTTGTCCGAAAGGTGCAAAAGGTGCAAAATCAACAGGCCATAATGGGTTAATTAAGGCATGAGCGTTGCTAAAATCCTGCCGCGAAACAGCATCATCTGTCCACGGGTCCATGGGTCAGGATCCACAGTGTCCACTGCTCGTCGTCTGTCTATTAATTAGCCCAAAGTGGATAGGGGAAATTGCAGTGAAAGGGTGAAAGGGTGAAGGGTGGGGCAAAGAAAAGCCAGGGCTAAGGGACACCGTGCACCGTGCACCGTGCACCGTGGGCCTGCTAAAATATGCAACATGCTCATTACAAGCATAATAATTAAACTCCAGAGTGCCACAAAATTCAAATATGCAATGCTGGCAAAGAGGGGGAGGAGTTGCAACCAGGGGCGGTTTGTTGTCGGTTGGTGGTGGGGCAAGGATCAGGTCAGTTTGTTTACGCGATTTCATATGGCATTCATACACGTACTACGCGCAGCGTACCCGAGTGCCTGGCATGGATTTGCGTTGTTTGGCGCAAAAAAAAAAAAAACAAGCGTTCCGCAAGCAAAGTCAGTGGAAAACGTGCCAAAGACTGTCTCTCTCTCTCTCTCTTCCTTGGCTTGACTGGCCTTCCCTTCCCGCCCTCGACTGGGTCTGCGTGCAAATTAATGCGACATTTATTCATTATGGCATGAAACAGTCGTGGCCAGGGAAGAAGCAACACAGAGGGGGAGAGGAAGGGGGGCTGAGCAAGGAGGACAACTGGTTTGAGGCGGCAAAGGAGTGCAAGGATACGCAGGAGGGACAGATGAAGCAGCCAGCCACTCGACGACCGGGCAACAAAGGCGATGATGACACACCAACGCACTGTGGGATCTGTACAGAAAATTATATTTTCACTTATCGTATTGTCATTATGGGAAACTTTGGTGCTAATTAAGGATAAACCTATATTTATGTAAAGAAGGAGGCAGACAAAAATATTCAATAAATATTGAAAATGTCAACAACTTTGTCAAATCGATAAAGGAAACATTACAAAAATGAATGCATCATCTAAACTTATCTTATCTTTTAACCAAGAACTGGAATAAACTTTTTTGAATTATTTTCAATATGCTGAACGCAATTCTGGCCTCAAGTTTTTGCACTTTTAGTTGAAACATCTCCAAAATCTGACGTATAAAAAACAAGAAAGGAAGCTAACTTCGGCATGCCGAAGTTTGTATACCCTTGCAGATTCCAATTGTATAAATTATAATCTGTCAAAGCAACACGGACGTGTTTCTTTAGAGCTCCGGAGAAAAAAAAAAAATAATAAATAAAATTTTTGTCTGGACAAAAAAAAGTGAAAATTTTTCCTGGAAAATTAATTCCGACACAAAATTTTTCTCGCGCGTTGTGTTCGACTTCGCCCATTGGCTCGGTCTTGTCTCTCGCTTGCGCTTCCACTGCCCAGCGAGAGATAGGAAGTTAATTATTAAATGGATGACGACGCACTTTCTTATCCGCCGCTCCCGAAAGAGCGGCCCGGGATTGAGAAGAAGAAGGAAATCAGTGGCAAATCTCCAGCGGAACTTCGAGCGAAGCTTTCAAGAGACTTGGCTCAACGGCAATTGGACGCGCTTCGTCTACGAAATGCAGATGCTGTTAAGACTAGCTCAGCAACACCTGTAACCAACACCGTTACAGCTACGAGTGCCAGTTCTGGCTCCACCACTTACACCGTTGTAGCTTCCTCATATACCAGCTCAGTTTCTACAGCAGGCAGTACAAGCAGTTGGGCTCCCACAAGTTGCATTACAACTTGTACTGTAACTTCCTCGATCTCATCTCCATTGACGATCACAACAAGCTCGAATGGCAGTTTATGTTCCGCTGCATCCTGTGCGAGGCAAGATCCTTCTACGGGCACATCATCATGCAACTCCACCCCAGGCTGGCAGCAAGTCACCCCAAAGACAAGCAAAGGTGCAGCAAAGAAGAGAGCAGGTACCGTTCTCTCTCCCAAGGTCAGCCAAAAGAGGACAAGCTATCCCGCCAATTCTGGAAACCGCTTCATAGCCCTAAGCGACGAAGAAGAAATGGACGTCGAGCCTTCCACTTCGCTTGACGCGAAAAACCGCGCCGCAAAGAAGTGCGACGCAGCTTTGCAGCCGACAAACTCCAACAGCATAGGACAAGTCCAGACAGCCGCACCGCAAGCGGCTCGATCACCCAAGGTCCCAAGGATTATGGTTCCCGGTGTGGTCAGCTACTCTGCTTTCCGCAGTGAACTGGATGCTCTTATTGGAGACACTTACTCCATCAGAGCGCTGAACTCAGGTGACTGCGCCGTTCAGTGCAACTCCTCTGACGCCTACAGGCTCGTGGCCAGACACTTCCGCGAAAAAGGCTACCAGAGGACCGACCATTTCGCATGGTAATGAGGAACATTCATCACGACGTTCCATCGGAGGACATCATTGAGTGCCTGCAGAAAGAAGGTCATTGCGTTTTGCGCATCTATACCCCTCGCAATAAGGCAACACAGCTTCCGCTCAACATGAGGTTTGTGGACATTAAGAAGGCTGACAACAACAAACTTCTCAAAAACATCTCCCCTGTTTGCAAACACATAGTGACCTGTACAATGCCATAGATGTCAGGAATACGGACACACAAAAGCATACTGTACACGGCACTATATCTGCAGAGAATGCGGAGAAAACCACCCTACCATGGAGTGCAAGCTTGGGAAAGACGACCCTAGGTGCTGCTTTCACTGCGGCAACTCTCACGCGGCAAACTTTAGAGGATGTAGTAAATACCTCCAAGTCGCTTTTAAGCAAAACCACCAATTGAAGGTCACAGCAGCACAAGAATCGAACACGATTTCTCCAGCCCATCTGTCACCCAACGTTGGTAAGGAATCATTTGCAAGTGTAGCCAGAAGGAATCTACCAATCGTACAACGCAAAGAGATGGAAAATACTTCCCCTGCAACACATTCCACCGCAAATGCCGGTCTGGACGCCAAGCTAGAACAGCTTTTTATGAGGCTCGACAGGATGATGTCTCTGGTAGAGACACTAATGCAAGCAATCCTGCAGACGCGTCCTTCCTCCTCCACTCTCCACAATGGGTGTGCTTAAAATAGCCTGCTGGAACCCCAATGGGCTAAGCTCAAAAGCAAATGAGGTCATTGCTTTTATAGAGCTACACGAAATCGACATCCTCTTGTTGTCAGAAGTCCGCCTCTGTTCACGGTCCACCTTCAGGATCCCCGGCTTCACTTTGCACAAAGCTGATCACCCGGACGACCGGAGACATGGGGGTGCAGCGATCCTCGTCAAGTCGGGAATATCCCATCATCTCTCTTACACTTTTTCGGAAGAGCACATTCAGGCTGTCTCCATTGAGATATCAACAAGAAGAGGGAGGTTTAACGTTGCTTCGGTCTACTGTCCTCCAGCTGTCAGGTGGACAGAAGCAGACTTCACAACGTTCCTCTCCAATCTCGGAGATAAGTTTCTTGCTGCAGGTGATTGGAATGCCAAACACAGATGGTGGGGCAACCACAGAATGTGTGCCAGGGGCCGTACCCTCAGCTCTGTCCTGGCCAATGTCAATATCGATATTGTAGCAACTGGAGAAGCCACCTGCTACCCCTATCGTGCAAACGCCACACCCAGTGCAATTGACTTTGGCATCTCTAAAGGCTTCAGGCAGCAGCAAGTATCCGTTAGAGTACTTACCGAGCTATCTTCTGACCACCTCCCGTTGCTCTTCCTGATAAGTGAAGAAGCTCAATTCCATAAAGGAGTCCCCAAACTGCTGCCGGCACACGCAAACGTTGCCACTTTTCAGTCTTTCATCGACGCTCACACCGTGCTCAACACACCAATAGCAACCTGCAGCGATCTGGATGCATACGTCGATAGCTTCACCTCCACAATTACTGAAGCCGCCCAGAGAGCCACGCCACCTCAGCGCCAATCTTGTTTCCCATCTATTAGGAGGGCGCCCTTACTAACTCCGGAGGCAAGGGCACTGCTGGATGTAAAAAGGCATCTCAGAAGGCAATTCATTATGTCAGGCGATCCTGCAACTAAGCAGCAACTATCCAGCGTTACCAACAGACTGCGAAGGTTGCTAGCGAAAACCCGCCAAAAGAACTTCGATACCCTGCTGGAGGGAGCTGGCCCGGACAACTGCAGCGATTTTTCGATATGGAAGCTTACGAGAGGAATTAAGAGACAGGCGCTTTTCCAATCCCTAATACAGAGCCACAGTGGCCAGTGGCTTAAAACCGACTCCGACAAAGCTAACGCCTTCGCTGAACACCTGTCTGCCACCTTCACTCCTTTTGAACTTCCAGACGCTTCTCACCGTGATGAAGTTGCAAACTTCTTAAGCGCTCCCATTCAGCCAGCGCGCCCCATTAGACACACCACGCCGCAAGAAGTCACGCTGCAAATAAAGGCGCTTAACCTTAAAAAGACTCCTGGACCCGATGGCATCGACAATCGAGCGGCAATGGCTATTCCCCTTACAGGAGTGCTAGCGCTGGTGAAAATCTTTAACGCCATGCTAAGCCTGGGACATTTTCCAAGTCAGTAGAAGCAAGCCCGGATTATAATGATCCCAAAGCCAAGCAAGCCACCTTCTCAACTAGATTCATACCGCCCAATCAATCTGCTATCGACGTTGTCGAAAATGTTCGAGCGGATTCTTCTCAGTCGACTGTTGGAACTGCCACAGGTAGAAGGCCATATACCTCTACACCAGTTCGGCTTTAGAAAATCCCATGGCTGCCCAGAACAAGTCCATCGCCTGGTCAACCACATCACTCACGGTCTCGAGCATAAACTGTGAAGCAAGCCTTTGACAAGGTGTGGCACGAGGGTCTTCTATACAAAATCAAGGAACTTCTCCCTGCACCCTATTTCGCCATCCTGAGGTCCTTTATTGCCGATCGAACCTTCGAAGTAGCAGTAAGAGACTCACGATCCAGCTTGGCACACATTCACGCAGGAGTGCCCCAAGGAAGTGTACTTGGTCCGTTCCTATACACCATGTACACAAGTGATATGCCAGTGCCGTCGCCCACCACAGATGCTCGTATGCTACTAGCCACTTACGCTGACGACACGGCATTGCTTGCGTCCCACACGTCTCAGCTGGCAGCTTCGGCCGCAGTACAGGATTGGCTGCGTGCGATGGAGCGCTGGACCTAGCAATGGAACATAGTCATAAACTTCAGCAAATCGGCATGCGTCACCTTTCCCTAAGGCTTGTGATCGACATCGTACATATTTTTAATGGTGACACCATTATAAACGCCACCTCTCACTGCTACTTGGGTGTACACTTGGATCACCG
>VNJR01007393.1:0-18941 GCA_008042585.1 Drosophila punjabiensis
GTTGAAAAAAAATTATAACTTCACTGTTTTTTAACATATCTTGATCAACTCTCGGTTATGAGCTTTCTATGTTGTTTAAGATTTTTGGATTTAATTTTATAAAAATCGGACTACTATATCATATAGCTGCCATAGGAACGGCCGGGAAATTTTTAGAAAAAAAATTATAACTTTTTCAACATAAGTTCCTATACTTGTAGATACAAGTATTTCATATTTTTTCAGAATTTTGTTGTAAATTTCATAAGAATCAGACTACTATATCATATAGCTGCCATACAAACGATCGGTAAATGTGGAGGAAATAATACATTTTACTTTACTTGTAAAAAATGTAAGAAAATGTATAACTGTCTAAATAAAATGGATACGAAAGTAATTCATATTATATTATATTGGGATAGATTATAATTGATACAATTGGAATCTGCAAGGGTATAGAAACTTGCCGAAGTTAGCTTCCTTTCTTGTTTCACATCAAATCAGATCTTGTTTGCTACGGGAAGAAAAATAATTCACTCAGTGGTCTATTGACTTTTATTCCACACTTCCACAAGAGCATTTTGGCTCGCCGTTATTTAATAAATAATTTATTTCAAACCCCACCCTCAGACTTGACAACACACATTTTGCCGACGGCAACAAGAAATTTCGATTTGGCGCTAAGGTTGCCAGACAGTTGGCGGAACAAGCCGTTAAGAAACACTCAGTTCAAAATACCTATTATGTGCAAACCTTAACAATAATATTTTACAATGAAGTTTCAATAATATTTTTATAAAAAATCTAGCTAATTTTATTAGTTAAATTAAAAATGAGCTGTACAAATTTCATTGAGCCCACTGGAAATAAACCTGCATGCAATCTGGCAGCCTCTTCATGTAAATAAATAAATTAAATAAGAAAATGCCGCCGTTATTTTGCGCCCAAACTAATATTTGAAAAGCCTAAACACTCTTTAGCATTGTGCCAACTATTCAAACAAACAACGCCAGCTCTTTGAGCACAAAAATATTTAACATTTCGATAACAAAAATTTCTTCGTTGTACTTACTCGACCGCACGAATATAACGATCTCCATTTTTGAAATGCCCATTTATTTTCAAGCTTACAAAAAAAAAAGAGTTAGCAGCACCGAATTTCAACATAAAAAATATTTTCGATAAAATATCGAAAAACATTGTGTGAACTAGTTCTTTTACGAAGTCTAAACTACCACTTTAATTGTTTTTTGTAAAGAATAACATTGCATTGTTTTACGTATGCTAAGTGTAAGCATAAATTGATACTTACGGCATTGTAAGTTCATAAATGATGATCTAATTTCATTACTCCATATAATTTTACATATATAAATGTTTTAATCGGTAAGCACTGAGTATGTATCTATTATGTTAGCGTTGAAGTTTTTTAAAATATGTATGCTACATACGAGATTTTTTTACGGTTGTCCATGTACACTCCTTTTGTACCTATTTTATTTAAAATCCAATCGCGAAATAAATTGGTTTTAAAATATGTTCTTCTAATTGTTTTATCATATAATGTATTTAAATAAATATGAATGTATATTATATGTATACATATGTTTGGACATATTATTAAGTATGAAACATTTAGATATGTCGCTGTATGTTTTTCTGCCCATCTGTATTATATTTTTTAAATATAATCTTTGATTTTTCTAGGAAAATGAAAGAATTGGTGTACTCAATAAGGGGCGTGGCTAAGTACACACTTGTACGTATTCATTTTGCCTGTCCTTGATTGGATTTATCGGATAAAAGTTATTGCGAATTTTATTGATCCATTTATAAATCAGAAAAAAAGTAGTGTCTTATGTTAAATACATATGTTAATACATAGAATTTCGAAAGTAAAATAACTTCTAGACAATGTAAAAGTAAATTTCAATTTACAATTATACATAAATTTATATTATACATACATTTATATTATACATAAATATATATGTATTATATATATGTATAAACTTGCATATGCATGCAAGTATGTTCCTGTATTCTCTAGGGACGTGACATTTTTACGTTGGACTGGTCAACTACGGTCGAGTAACCTCTATAGATGTGATAAAGTGGCTCGCAGCTTATTTTGTGCAGTGAAAATGCTAAATATTTAAAGATTAGGAGTTAAAGGTAAAGGAGTCATCTCCGTCCTTATAAAGTATACATATATATTCTTGATTAGCATCAACAGCCAAGTCGATCTTGCCATTTCCGTTTCTACGCAAACTAGTCCCTATAGTCTTCTATACTTACTCTTCTATACCCTCACTCGTATATGGGTGATTCTCTGAAAACAACAACCACGGCCAAAAATTTAAATATTCTCTACAAATTTTTTTGTCAACAAAGTAACTTTAGAAAGTGTTCCAATAGATCAATTTTTAACGCCTTTAACGTATTCTAAAAAAGATTTCAAAATATTCGCATGCATTTTCGAGTAAATGCGATTTTTCATCATTTTGATGAAAAACATCATAAAAAAGAGTTTGTTTTGTTTTGATAAAAACACCTAAAACAAAGGCATTATGCTGTAACTTTGGTTTCCTAACATCACAAGAAGAATGCAAAAAGTCGAAATAAAACGGATATATGATCTTCTTATTTACTTAAATATTAAAAAACCACGCAAAGTATGATGGAACAAAGTGTAGCGTGCGACACGTAGCGACACAATGGGTTTACGGCTTTTCTAAAAATCCGTAAACATTATTAAGACCAAACGGTCGGTTTTTGTCTTCTAATATTCTTAACTTTCTTTAGGATATTATCTTTCATAGGGTTTATTTTGCACAATTCGCTAAAAATTGCGTTTGAAATGAAAATTTTGAAACTAACTTCCACTTTGTGTAGCGTGCGACACGTCACAATTTTATCAATTATTTTCAAAACAGTGACTCCAGTGAAATTGAACCTTATACCCTCCGAAAGTACTCTCAATTCACTCTAAACAAATAACAAAAGTTTACGGTAAATCTTTAAAAAAACCCCCCAAAAATTGATTTTCATTAGCTTAAATCGTGCGAATGTAGCGTGCGACACGTGGGATTTGCCCATATATGTCAAAACGAGCCGGATCGGTCGACTATATCATATAGCTGCCATACAAACGATTCGTAACTTTATTGAAAAAAAAAGTAGAACTTCACTGTTTTTAACATATCTTGATCAACTCTTGATTATGAGCTTACTATATTATTTCAGAATTTAAGATTGAAATTTATAAAAATCGAACTACTATATAATATAGCTGCCATTAGAACGGTCGGAAGATTTAAAAAAAATATAACTGTCAGTTTTCAACATAACTTCTACTTTAGGAAATAAGCATTTCATATTATTTTACAATTTTGTTGTAAATTTCATAAGAATCGGACGACTATATCATATACACTTGTGGTCAAAGAAATAAGTACACAAAACATGATGCTTGTTTCAAGCCTCGTAAAACTTTTTTTAATAAACTTAATGGAAAAATGCAATTCATTTTAGCTTTCGGGCTTATCCTAGATATAGATAGATAGATATAGTATATATCAAAAGTTTTCTTCATTTCAAATTTAAAGACTGACCGATTTTATCTAAAAAACCCAAAATTGGGTTAGCCAAAATAATAAGTACACCAATTCTTCTAAGCCTAGAATCCGAAACGTAGCAAATATTTTGCAGTTTTTTTCTTCTTATTAGTAAACTTATACTAGTAGTTGGTATAACCACCCTTTTTTTTAATTCTTTCGCTATTCTTTTAGGCATACTAGCAACAAGTTTTTGGCAAGTTTCTACGGAATTCTCGGACCAGATTCTTTCAAAAAATCTCCATAAATCTTCACAATTTAAAAATTTTTTTGGTTTTAATATGACGTTTCAAGTCTCCTCGCCAAGTTTAATTCTGGGTTGAAGTCTGGAGACTGACTTGACCGACTCATATAGGTTACTTTGTTTTCTTTAAACCAGACCTTGTCGAGCTTTGGGGTGTAGTTTGGATTGTTATCCTGAAAAAAACCCATCACAACGGCATGTTTTCCTTAGCTTAAGGTTGCATGGTGTCAGTGAGAATAGATTTGTAATCGAATTATGGTATAGGACCATGTATCGAATGTATCTGCCCAACGCGATGTCAAGGAAAGTAGCCCTAGACCATTATTCATCCTACTCCGTGCTTAACTATAGTTTTAGTGTACCGGAAGTAGAATTCTTTGTCCTTGGCTTGTCATACGAAACGTCCTTAATTGTTTTTAAAAAGATTTAATATTGTTTCATCATTCATTCATTCATCAAAGTATATTTTTTGACCCTTTAGGTCCAGAGCAGGCCAAATTATTTTAACCAAACTTTTGCCACATCTGAAATTTTTTTCCTCGGTGTAATAAAACCTTTCGGGTTTTACGTCCTGGTAGTCCTGCCTCTAGCAGTCTTCGACGAACCATTCGGTAAGAAATTTCATACTCTATTTCGGCGGAAATGGCATTGAATGACATTAACAGGTCCTTTTTGGCAAGAGTACCGATCGGAATGTCCGTTGCTTTGGAAGATTTCTTCTTTCTTTCCAATTTTTTTTATAGCCACTTTTAAGTTTAAAGCATTTTTGACAAGTTATAGAGAGCGTCCGAGGCTTATTGCAATTTTGCGAATACTTTTTCTTTCCTTTTGCAAAATTATTACCAGCTTTCTTTCTTCGGAAGTATAATACGGTTAACGGCCCATCTACATAAGTTTTTTCATCACTAATTTACTTAAATATGCCGGGAGTTAATAAAAACTGATAATAATCCTTTTAAATTTATTTTAATCACAAGTGTACTTATTATTTTGGCCAACCCAATTTTGGATTTTTTGATAAAATCGGTCACTGTCTTTAAATTTGAAATGAAGAATACTTTTGATAAATACTTTTATTATCTAGGATAAGCCCAAAAGCTAAAATAAATTGAATTTTTCCATTAAGTTTATTAAAAAAAAAGTTTTACGAGGCCTGAACCAAGCCTCATGTGTTGTGTACTTATTTCTTTGACCACTAGTGTAGTTGCCATACAAACGATCGTTAAATGTGGAGGAAAATTACATTTTACTTTACATGCAAAAAATGGAAAAAATTTTTAACTGTAAAAATAAAATGAATATAAGAGTAATTTATTTTATATTAGGTATGAATACAATTGGAATCTGCAAAAATATACAAACTTTAGCGTGCCGAAATTAGCTTCCTTTATTGTTTTTCGTTAAACTTTAGTTGTAAACTACATTTTTCGTGTGGCTAAATTAATATTTGTTATAAGTTCATAATTATTGATATGTCTTTGAGACTGTAATATTATTTTGTTACGATTATGACAGTTGTGAGTTAATGCTTCAGAATGTCCGAAAAGTACTACGGTCACAGGAATAGAAGTTTGGAAAAAAAAAATTTTATTGTAATGCATTCACAATAAAAGAAAAAGAAATTGTTTTTAGAGGGTTCACAACAAAGGAATCAGCTGATAAACATAGCTGTTGCATTTGCTAAGCACAGACGTCTGAAATATTAAATTTTCTTTGCAAACTTTGAGAGGTGGAAAGTTAAAAACTAAACAATATTACTACAATTTTTAAAATGAATTTCAATCTGTGTGGTTTGTATTATGTGCTTGTGTACGCCATGCGTAAAAAAAATCGTGTTGTCGTAAAGCAAAAATGTAAGTAGCCTTGCAAATCCATATTTTGGATAATGTCTCATGTTCCATTAAGGTTTTAAAGTGAGTCCAGAAGAGTCCATCCACGAGATGTATTGCATTTTGTAGATTATTAAATTCTTGTTTAAATAAATGTACTTAAAAATATCACTTTTTACGATTTTGCGAGAAATTTAAATTTTTAGGATGTAACCTCAATTTGGCAAATGAAAATTTGTTTTGAAAGTGGTACGAAGCAAAGGAGAATGCTGTGTTTAGTTTTATGAAAGGTGCCATATCAGGAGTGGATTTTGAACAGTACAGCGATATTGTAGACCAAGCAAGTAAAAAATTTTGCTACCGCTGGACCCAAATGTGGAAGAGATCCTTTTCTAATTTAAGTCAGTTGCGCCGGAATCATGCAGTTTGGCTGGATTCCAAAACTGTAATCAATTTCAATATTCACGGAAGTGATATAATCGACAACACTGTGCTTCCTATTGGATACTTCGGCGAAGAAGGAGCGAAATCTCGCAATAAGTTTTATTAATCAGATCGTTTACATCTCGCTACAGGCGTGTTTCACCAAGCCACAGATACTTCTGATCCGATCATTTCATCAGTAAATTTGAATAGAAGAATTCAGCGACAGAAAAGAATGCGTCTTCCATTAGAGGTTTTGGACCTATTAGAATGCTCGTTAAATTCCGATAACAGTACGGCGGGTAAGGATGAGGAGATTAATGTCTTAGACTTAGAATTAAAATACAATTTTGAGTTGGAAAACGAAGAGCAGGACTTTTTTTTAAGAGGTTTGTAGGAAAAATTTATTCCTAACTATACATTATTAACTTCCTTTAGTTATAGGGCCGCCAAATGCTTTAGATGAGTTTTATATTACTTTCCGCCTTAATACCTTGTTAAAGGCGTGCCACGCCCAACATTTTCCAATAAATATAACCTGATACTGTAACAGAACTTGTTTTTAGTTGTTAATTAGTACTCTAAGAAATATAAGGATATAGGATAACCTACAAAACCTATTTTGCTATGGTTAATAGGTATTGGTCAACTTAGCCCGATTCCAAAAACAGAAGTCGAATATCTTGATCCGTTCTTGAGTTATTATTCTGACCAAAAAAAGTGGTCAACTTCCCCATAGTGCATTAAGGCACAACCCCCCTTGCTTGACAGTAGCTAGCAGGTGCATGATTTCTTACTTGGTATTGGATCTCCACCAATAATTTTGCATGCCATTATGATTAAATTGGTTAACCTTAGACTCCTTGGTAAAAATAATGACATTACAAAAGGAAAACGGCCAAATTATAAGCTTTTATGAAAGCTTTGGATGATGCTACTGTTTTTGTTTCCTTTTAAATGGCTATTTTCATGTTTCTAGAGCATTACAGATGTAATTTTGCAACATTGAGTGCTCTAAATCAACGCTACACTTGTCGCCTATATCGTGGTCTACCTCTACAACTATTTTTACAGACGATAGTTCAGTATTGTCTTTGTTTTATTGAAAAATAATTTCAGTGCATTTCGACCCTTTCCTTTAGCCCGATCTTCACGAATCACCTATAAAATGATGTTTTGTCTATCTAAGATTTAGGGATACCATTTATGCAGTATTACGCTTATTTCTTCTATCTTTAATTGATAGATATGTATCTTATTACCGTATTTTAATAGATCTTTGCCATATTATTTAACTTATTTCCCCGAAATTTTTTATTTTAATGTGAATAGGCCAAGAAACTAGCAAAATATATACATATAACAGAAAAAAACTAAAGCCCAAACAGAAACAAAAAATGTAAGCCAAAAATCATATTTTCTTACATATAAGCTACTAGCTGCACAAAATAAGCTGCAACTTAAAAAAAAATGCCATACATTTTTAATTTTATTTTAATGTTACTCTTTGCTCTTAATAATTAAGAATTTTATTTTAAATTGTGAATATCTGATTTAAAATACTGCATTAAAATTTTGTCGATATTTTTGATGGTATAGCAGCAGTAATGAACTAAACTTTCAATTCTTGACTGCACGAAATAAGCTTCGAACCACTGTATGTACAATATTGCAAGTGAAGTGCAAGGCCGTACTTGCCTCTGAACAAGATGTACACATGCTTGCTGGCACTGACTAACGTCGAATAATTTAACATACAGTGACCAGCACATGTGGATACATGTTTGTCACTTCTGATTTCAGAGTGCTGTAAAATTCGTAAAAATGTATAAATCGCCTTAATTTTTTTCCTATAATACTTTTTAATTTCTACTATACATGAATAAAGAAATATTCAACTAATAAGTTGCTTGTACTTTTCTACTAAAATATAATAAAGATTATAGGAAAAAAGAAACTTAAGCGATTAATACATTTTTGCGAATTTTACAGCACTTTGCTTGAAGTCAGAGGTGACAAACATGTATCCACAGGTGCTCGCCACTGTATTTCAACAGAATTAGACGCTTAGCGGTACTCTTATAATAATATATTTAATCAAATCCAATACAGACCATATTTATAGCCTTGCAGGGTATTATAATTTTAGTCAGAAGTTCACAACATAGTGAAGGAGGTATTTCCGACTGTTTAAAGTATATATATTCTTGATCAGCATCAACCCCATCAATCAAGAAACGGAAATGGTAAGATTGACTCGGCTATCTTACCATTTTCGTTTCTTCGCAAACTAGTCCCTAAGAGTTGGAGCTATCTGAATGTAATTTGCAGATAGTCTTTTATAAACTCTCACTCGTCTATAAGTCCGAAAGAGCCGGATCAGCCGAAAATATCATATAGCTGCCATAGGAATGCCATATCTGAAAATCATTTTCCCCCATTCATAAGATGGTGAAAAAAAGATCTTATAAATTCAACGTTAAATCGAGAATTGGGGTTTTTTCCTAGGTGTATTGAGAGATCTGTAATCGAGCGTATCTTCTTCTTCTGTATACTCAAGTGTTGCTTATTGCACCAAGCACGTGCCTGTTCGGGTTAGGCGCGATTGAAAATATAAAAAAGAATTTGATTCTAAATAAAGGTAATGCCTAGTATAGTTCTACGTTTGGCTAGAGAGGGTAAGGTTATTAGAAGCAGTCTACTAGAATATGACGGCAATTTACAGTCTGCATCCCAGTTTGAACCACAAAGAGTGAAAGTAAAAAGTTCTTATGAACAGATTCGATGCGTTTACTATGGACTCCATAATGAGGACTCCACATGCAAGATCCATATTCTGAGATAGGACGAACTTGCGAGGTATATAATGTTTTTGTAACATAGGGGTCATTGAATTCTTTCGATCAGCGTTTTATAATTCCAAGCGGACCCCTGTTAATAAGTTGACGCGGCACCATATCAATATCTGTTTGTAAGTCATATTAGAAAGCGACGTTCTTGTATTGCTCGCAAAGCTTGACGTCATATGCGTACGTAAGTACTCTAGAGTTAGTCAAAACTTTGGTCAGGTCGATAATAAATATTATAAACAATAGGGGACCCAAATGACTCCCTTGCGGGACGCTAGGTGTAACCCGGAGAACATTCAACATACTGTTTTTGAAGAGGACCTTTTGCGTCCGTCCAGTCAGATAACTAGAGATCCATCTAAAAAGATCATACGGAAACCCAATTAAATCGAGTTTCCTAACAAAAAATTAATTGTTTTGTTTTTTATAATAAAAGAAGTGAGCTCCAGAAGGTTTGTTGTTGTTGATCTTCGCTTTATAAATCCATGTTGGCGTGGAGAAATTACTTATCTACAAAGGTGCTGCAAGTGAAGAGTGATAACGTTTTCAAAACGTTTTGGGATGACCGACAACTTAGAGATTCCTCTGTAGTTGTTGTGTGGAGCGGAATTATAAATGATTCCTTTCAAATAAGGGGAAAGTGGGAAGTTTCTAAAGATAAGGTATACAATTTAAGAAGGGCTTGCAGAATGACTCCGCTCAATACCTAAACAAACAACCAGGTATTCCGTCGGGACCTGGCAAATAAACGGGCTCTACGCGATGACGATCTAAAAGAAAAAAGCTTTCGTTTAAACTAGGAGTGAAAATAAGGTTCGACTTGGGCATGCTGTAAGAATATGTCTGATTTGAATTCGTGGAATCCGAATGTTGTTTGAAAAAACTGGAAATAGATCGGGTATTGCTCGATCATAATTTACGGTCGTATTTTCAAATAAAAGCGAGAAAGGATGTGTTTGGGGCTTACGTTTAGTGTTAACAAAATTGCATATGCAAAGATCAAACCAATTAAATTCAGGAAAAAAAATTATTTTATTTATTTATTTTGGTCGGTCACATATACTTTGTATTGTATTTGAGGGCCTAATAATCCAAGGATGTTGCAATCACCTAGCACCACTAAATGGTCCCTATCCGAAATATAGGATAGTTGAAAGATGTTTGCAATAAATGGGGAGTTCCGACAAGGGAGGAATGTAGGAATATGTATTGTAAATAAAACAACCAATAATTGATAGCTTTACACAAAAGAATTCCACAGTAGAGTCATCCGCTATGAGAACACCACCACACCGTCTGACAAGCCGATTCAGGCGATATACCGTGAACACTTCTGGAAAAATTCCTGAGCTTAGAATCTACGGCATTAACTTGGTTTCTATGAACATAATAACCTAGGATGCAAACGAAAAACTATCAGATACCAAGTTAGGCTCTTACATTCCGATAGGAAATAATAAGGGAATGGGTTAGTTTCTTGGGACGGAAATGGTAGACATGGAGGGCACAGCGGCCTGATCAGGCCTAGGAAGATTATTCCTACAGGCCTCCTTTTCTTTTCCTTCGCTGTATACTATTTGACAAAAATATACAGTGGCCAGAAATTGGTAGAGCATATTGTGTCGAAGAATATATTAGGGACATTTATTTTGAAAGACAAAATGTCCTTAGACGTAGAGGGCGGAGTGGTCTGAGCGGGCCTAGGAAGGGTTTTTGTTACAGGCCGCCTTTTCTTTTTCTTTGCTTCGTACTCTTTAAGGACAACATATTCTGGCCAGAAACTGGTGAAGCATATATTGTCAAGGAGTTAATTAGGGGCATTTTTATTTTTTCAGCTCCGGTTTTGCCTTGTTTAAGGGCAATTACATCTTCCGAAGTCTGAGTAGGGGAATGCCGCGAACCAAATATCTGTTTTGTAGGTGGTACAGCAATACGGACTTATGGCGAGGCATACTCAACAGCTGGCCGGTAGTCTGGGCCTAATACCCTGTAGGGATCACTTAATAGGACTCTGAGGGGTACTTACTTGGGATTTTCCAGGGGACAAAACGGATATAGTCTGCGGAACGGTCATTCCCGCGGCAACTTCGGGTGCCGAATTTTTCTTAGCACTCGATCTCAGGGTTCTTGGAGTTAATCCCGAGGTTGAGGGCAGTGCCGGGGATGGCTGCTATTGAGACTCCGCGGCTGGTTGCTTGGTTGGTTCCGCCTACAAGCGGCACCCCAGTTGCTGTTATAGAGACCTACCATTGTCCCTTTTACGTTAATGAGAGAGTAATAGCGAGTGATAAGATAAAAAGTGCAAAAGTGCGATAAAGCAAAAGAGCGTAAGCAAGCTTAAAATCGTTTAGCTATCCCGACGGCGCAAACAACGGCTATACGAAAAGGCACAAAATAAAGTACAAAAAAATCAAAAACAAACACCAGCAGTACAAACTAATTTGTGAAATTAAAAAAGATTAATACACAATACAGAAAAGCTTATGTACAAAACTGGAGCGAAAGAAACAAAACACGACCCTTTGTCTACGTTGAGATTTGAGCATTTTTTATTATTTCAGAAACTAGGTTTAAATATTATGAAAATCGGACGACAATAAAATATAGCTGCCATTGACACGATCAGTGAATAAATAAATAAATAAAAATAAAAAAAAATGTGAAAGGAATGTAAAACTGTAAAAATTATATAAATTTGAAAGTATACATACAATATTGATTTAATTTATTTGAATGATGAATTGTAATTTGCACGGACATTCAAACTTCGGCGAGCCAAAGTTGGCTTCCTTTCTTGTTTTATATGAATTGTGGTTAAGACCTCGGAATTTGAATATTTGCATATTTTTAAAGGATTAAGATATTTCAATTTCGACAACACCAGAATTCATTTCAATGAATAGAGTTAAAAGCGATATGCTCTTTTGGTTTTCCATGCATATTTGCAAAAATGCATTTGCAGAAGATATGGATAACATAAGCAAAATATGTAAAAATTGCCTGTGATAGACGCATCTAAATATATTTGAGGGGGTTGACCCATGTGACGGTTTTATACATTACGCTATTTCCATCTATTTTAAAACACTTGTCGTTAAGGGTGTTACACTATTTATTCATAACATTTCTTTTGAATTTATTTATTTTTGCCATTTCATATTTGCCATTTATAGCTTGTAGTTTAGCGTGTAGCCTGGTTCAATACGATTTAGCATGGTAGTAAAATATGGTAACACTAACACGCAGTGAAGTCTGTTCCTCGGACGCAACCATATGAGTAAAAGAGACAACTAATGAAAATAAAGAAAATGTGAAGAATGTGCGAAAAGTCCGCAAGGTGGACGGTTCATTTTTCTATGAAATATGATTGCATATCTTTGCATATATTTAGCATAGTGGCTTGCTTGTTTATTGCATATATTTAGCATATTTTCCATATGTATTGAAATGTATTTGATGTATACAATGCCTAAATAAAAATTTTGGTATCAATCGGATAAAAATGAGAAAAATATGTAAATTCCGAGGTCTATTGATAATTAGATTGCTGTTTTGTTCGTGCTTAGATTAACTAGGAACGCACGGTTTAAACCAAAGAAAATTCAGGAAAAAGCCCAAAAGAAAAGCGGGAAAATTTTTTTACAAATAAAAATGGACAAAGAGTTTACTTCAATGAGGCTATTGCGGCACAACGAGCTGAGAGACCACCATCGACAACATTGAGTAGCTTCTTTGCAATGTGTGAAGCAGATCCATTCACAGCGACGATGATGACCGTTGAAATGCCTTAGTATTACACTTGAGTCAATCAACAAATATATTCCAATATCGCAAACAGGGAACCCCAGTTTCATATTGGCCACAGGTGTTTTCCACTGATAAAGAATCACTTGAAGCCCTTAACATCACACTAAAGGATCTTCGGCGAAATAACAACACCGCCAAATGCTTGATGATATTTTTGGTAGGCGATTTCAGGTAGACGTTGTCAATAATTCCACGTTGATACATTGCATTCCCCGTTGAAGCCATCACCTTTATGGAATAACGTAAAAAGATTATCGCTAACCACTAATATAAGAGTTCAACTTCAAAATGATCAAAGTGCTGCACAATTTTACAAACAATTGTTAGCTGTTGAAAATAGAAATGGAAAAGTCCCAGTTGATGCAACACCTGGATTAATTACTTTTACCAATGACTTTTGCCGATTTGTAGACTTTCAATTCGATCTTATTGAAAATTTTTTCTCAAACATTAGTGAGAATTATCAGAATTATGCTTGGTTAAGTCAACGAGCAATGATGAATAATGATGTACACGCACTGAAATTCACCGTTCAATCAAAAATTGCTGGCGATTTGGTTTGTATGTCACCGTTGATTCCATAACAAATCCCGATGATGTTGTACATTATCCAACGGAGTTTTTGAACTCTCTGGAGTTACCAGGATTTTCACCACATAACTTGCAACTCAAAGTTGGTACAGTTTTATGATATTCCGTAATTTGGATCCACCGCGACTTACTTACTCGACTTTTGGCAAATAGACTTATGCCAAATTTAATTGAGGCAAACATTATTAACTGAGAGTACCAATGATTCCGACTGATCTTTCGTTTGACTTCAAACGATTGTAATTTGCAGTTCTTCTTGCGTTCGAAATGACAATTAACAAGTCGTAAGGCCAATCGCCCAATGTTTGCGGAATAAATTTAGAAAATCATTATTTTTCACATGGGCAGTTAATGTGGTTTACCAAAAAACATTTCAATGAAACGAATTATTTGCAGACACGAATAACGCTTCTATTCAGTAACAAAGTAACACTTTAATTTTTTTAATTGAAATTAATGTATTACTGTTGTGAAATAAAAAAATTGTGTTCCTTTTTAAATATAAAACAAAAGCAATCTGGTGGCGAAACGAAGTTCGCCGGGATTACTAGAAACTGTATATATATACATACGTAGTTTTGGAGAGTCTTATTCTGAAAATTCAGATTGTATAGCAAATCAGACCACGATCGCGAAAGAGAATCCGATATTAATAATCCTTTTAAAAGTCTAGATCGTCTGGCAAATCAGAGAGCATATGTTTTGAAATCGTGGAATTAATCGCCGAACGTATGTGAAGGCATTGGAGAAACAGATGAAGAATTTTTCCTTAATCCCGCAGAGTGCCACCTATTATATGTTATGGCATATAATAAAGGAATTTAGAGACAATAATATAGTAGCAATATTTCATGAATCCCCATGACTCCCAACGATTTGCATTTATCCTGTAAAAGGCTAAAATTTCCTGTATAAATATTGTTTGCCCTTGCTATAGTTAAATCACAGGGAAAAACGTTTTCGATCATAAAAGCATCGTCCTAATAGAATGCTTCCATCAGGGGCAATTTAGTCCTCTCTCGAGTAGGATGTCCTGAAATACCTTACATAGTGTACAGTGAAGTTTTATGATTAAATCGAATAGTCTTTCTACACTAGCGTGCGCTACCAATTGTTATCGAAGTTAACGCAGAATGTTTATACTAGCTAAAGTTGCGTTATTGCGTTTGTTTGAAAGCTAGTTGTCAGTGGCTAAGCGACAAAAACGACCTAAAAGACGGATTGGTCGAGGAGCGAGCCAAAATAACTAAAAAGGAAAAATATAAATAACTTAAAAGTTGTCCGATTTTATACCAATAAGGCTTTAAATGGTAGTCGACAATAAAGGTGTTCATACCAAATACTACAAAAATGTTTAAAGTCTTTAAACAAGGAACTCGTAATCATTATAATTTTTTTATTAAAATTCGCGTGATAAAGATTACACATTGATTTGTATTCTTTGATAATTAATAATGATTAAAATTAAGTTACATTATATAAATCAATAATAAGAACTATTTTTACATCTACCTACCTATCTGCCTTAGTGAGTATTTTCGGCGGTTCCAGAGCAATATTGTGCCAGACTTTATTGGGGTTTTGCCGTGGGCTATCAAAACTCTTGGTGAAGAGAATTGGTAAGGAAAACGACATTGCCTTTTTAGCTGAAAATACTTAATAGGTAAGGCTAGGTTAGGTTAAGTCAGACCGCCCTCACGGGACTGACTTCTCCTTTTATCTTGGAGCCGTCGGTGTAAATGGTGAGTCTTTAGTCCCTTTAGTGTTTGTTTGTACAAACGGGACGTTTTGGGTATGTCAGATATACTGCACATGTCTCTAGCAACTGAGCTGAGCAACCGAGCTTTTTCCTTATTGTGTAGGGATCTCTCAATGGTTACTACAAATGCATTTATCCTTGTAATCCTTGTGACTCACATGGCTTTACTTTCCTGCTTTAGCCAGAAAGACAATCCGAGAGATCTCCCATTGAATAGGGATATAGCCCATGTTTAGGCAAGCTGTGTAAATAGCGGAGAGCCATGGGGTGATAACTTCTTTCGCCACCTGAAGCATGGCTTGGAATATTCAATCTAGTCCGATGCTTTTATTCATAGCCCAGTGGATTCTTCAAGAGGTTATTAGATCTTTTGGGAGGTGCTCTTCTCCAGTTGCTAGGTACTGGTGTTGTTGATATCGAGTACCTCAGTGCATCCTGGGAAATGAGCATGCATTAGTGCTGTTAGGGCCTCTTCGCTTCCCCCAGTTCACTGTCCGTCGTCGCATTTGAGCTGACTCTATGGTTGGCAGCTTTGTCTAGCCATTTCGGGCGCAGTCTCTATATTATATTGGATCGGAAGTTTCCACGAGTTTGTCTGCGCCTTGGGTGTTTCCATCTTTTAGTCCCTGAGTAGGACGTTCTATACCTCGTTGATAATATCGTCTTTCGCCAGCTTGGCTATTTTGAAAAATACATTTAGTTTGTTTCGTTGGAGTGAAAGGTCCCTATCCCACCATAGTGGCTTAGACCTCTTCCCCGATTCCGATATCAGGCATTATGCGTAGTACTAGTCTAGTAATTCCTTGGGTATCTAGGCACTTTTACATGTCTTCCGCTAATTCTACTGTGCCCGAATGATTGTTCGAATTCGTACTGAAACTGTATGTTATTAGCCTTCTCTCCACTCTGTCCCCTTACGAGTATTAGATCTAGGACTTTAAAGGAGGTGGGACCTGCGAAGGTATTCTCCGCTACGTTTGCTATGCATAAGTTAGTAAAGAGTATAAAGCCTAAAAGTAACTCACCTCTCGTATATGTTGGGGCTTCCCCAAACACAGTCGTGTTCGTTGTCTGGCTTCTACCAGGCTTCTGAGTTCTTCTGGTAAGGCCATTAGTGCTTCCTTGTAACAGGAAGCTGTTAAAAGGCGCTATTTTACTCATCAGAGCTGTAATAAGACATAAGTTTACCGTGTAGACCCTTCCGTACAAGTACGGAAACCAACAAACGATTAGTTTTGGGACTTAGGTTCGGCAATGGGATTGCCCGAGGCAATCCATGGCTCTTGGACCAAAGCTATGTCAGCGGACCCTTGCCCCATGGCTATGAGGAATTCCGCCGATGCGACCTTGCGTGTGAACATCCTTATCCGTGGGTTGGCGCTTTGGCCCGTCCCTACGCGGAGAGCTGGTGCCTGGTTTTGGCGAGCGAAAAACGATTTCCTTCCCTTTAGACACCTGCACGCGATTCTGTGTCGACTGTGACATCTAAGCGGCGTAGCATTCTTTGCGTCGGCTTTGTGGCAGTAGCGTTATAACTTACATGACCTGCACGCGGCAATGCACCACCCTTGTATGGGTTAGTACCATAGCTTGCAAATAAGTGTTGACCGTTTTTTTCCTTAAGCTCTACTCGCGCTAAAAACAGAAAAAAAGTATGCATCCTCGCTCTCGCTCTAAACAGGCGACGTCGTTTCTCTTTTTTTCGGTTTTCTGTTTATTGCTTTACGTTCAGCTGTTGCAAAGGCGCGCTCTTTTAAAGCTCTTTTACCGACGATCGATACGAGGTGACGCTTGCTCAGAGCGACATTATAAAAGACCGATTCACTGAAAAGGTCTCCGCAAATGATATTTTTTCGGTAATTTGTTTTCTTTGTACGTTTGGTCTTCTTGAAATTTTAAGCCTGAATGGAACAAATAATGAAGTTCTTTGTTTATTATTCATAATTTAGTTTAATAAGTTTAAGTTTAATGTTCACTTAAGATAAAATTGAAATTTATACAGCAAACTGACGCGAAGAATGCATAAAACTTCACATACACATGTGTGCTTGCGAAGAAAACTTCACATACAAACATACATGCGCAAAAAACCTTTTGACTCTTCGTTCAATAGCAAACGAACCGTGAATGGGCAAAGCAAAAGAGAATGACAAAAACAGCTTGTCAGCTGATCGTGAGCATAATTCTTATAAAAGCAATTCAATCGGTCGCTCTTAGAGTGTTCGCTTCAATTCTCAGAAAAAAACCGTTTTTTTGCGATGCACGAATCGGTCAACCGTTATTTGAGAGCTATGGTTAGTACAGTGCAGGATATTATTTTAGAAATTGCTTAAAACATCGCTAAAGATTTAAACTCTGATCTGAACAGTAAAACAGTTTAACTTTAATATTATCTATATTGACACTCAGGCGAACGAATCGTATTAAAGGGTGTCATTTAGCAGAACAACTTGATCACTGTTTACTGATGGGTCTCTTAAAGGGACACTTTTCCTGGGTTATATACACTAGCAATGAGCTACCTTAGTCGGTAGCTCCGTACAATTAGAGACACTGGACAAATCAGTTTGAAATTTTTTCTAAAAAATAATATATTATCGATATGTTACTTTTCACTTATTTTCAAAACACTTGCCTCAAGGCAGCAGGCAGTCTATCAAGTACTACATATTGTAGCCCTGCGGGGTATTATAGTTTCAGCCAGAAATTTCCAACGCAGTGAAAGAGGCATTTCCGACCCTGCCATAGGAACGGTCGAATAATGTTTAGAAAAAAATTAAAGCTTTGCCAGTTTTCACACCGAGACCAGAGGACACGGGAACAAACCGCACTAATGAGACCGGCGTTCAAATGCTCCCTTAGTGACCCATACGTGCTCGATCATATTTGATTTTTTTTTTTTTTAAGTTCGCTAAATCATTGGATGTGAACGAAGAGCCGCTTATGATTCGTTTTGAATAACCGAATATGTTTACCCACTTAGCCAGCAAACCTTCTTGTTTACCCATCTTTTTGTTACGGATAATACAGCTGACACAGTTGGAAATTACTCGGGCTACTGTTCCTTAAAAGTGTGGAATGTAAAACTGCTGCTGGATGTTATGCATAGTCTTATGAGCTGCTGGATGATCGGCTTAGTGAGCGCTTCTTATTCCATTAATATTGGGACTACTATCAGTTCACTGCCTTCTGCTCCTTTGAAAAGCATCCCACCTTTGAGCTTGTAGTTATCAATAGGCGAATTTTCAAGAATTTTTAGAATTGCTTTAATTTCTTCGTCTGCTAGGTGATGTGCTTTCTTCAGTCGTGTGGTGATTTCTGACGCAAGTAGAAACATGTTCAAGGTATATCTGCTCAGGTGATCCACGTGTTTGATCCTGCTTCCTGCTCGGTGTTCCATGTCAACGCTGAAATCCTGTAGATAAAGGACCCACTGTGCAACATCTCTTGGTAGATCTTGCTTGGTAGTAGTTTGTTTGAACGCAATACAGTCTGTGATTGGAGGGGGGCGGCTTTAACCTGTGGATGCACTCGATACTAAAAACACGTAGGACTTGTTCGGGGTTTTGCGCGACGTGCGTCTTGGGTGTTTATTGGACAAAGTAGAAATTGGAACTAACTACAATAGACTTAAAAATATCATCGGGGAGCGGATTGGAAGCTCATCGGAGAGAGAGGGAGAGAGAACAAACGGGACATTGTGAGGCTGCAAGCGGAGTTACACTGCCTCTCGAAAATAGGCGCCTTCTGGCGTGAACATTCTCCCCCCCCTTGCGAGGATACGCAGCAAAAATCTCAGTAGGTCTTAGCTCTGGAACGCGTAGGATAACGCTGAGCTCT
>VNJR01007394.1:0-12726 GCA_008042585.1 Drosophila punjabiensis
GTGTGTGTATGAGTTTATATATATTTATTTCTGACCATTTTCTCTCTTGTTCCCAGTTAATGTTTTCATTTTGTGGAGTGACTTGAAGAGGGGCTGGATTTGGGATTGGATTGCGTGCTGCTTGATGCATGTTCCCTCACATTTTACAGATCCACTTAACCTCGTGATTGATATGTTGCAATAATTCTTATCAAACAATGAAACCACCGAAACCAGTGAAAAATCGACCACAGAGCGCCTTTTTTCAAAGGTGGTAAGGTTTGGAAAGAAGTTGGGAGTTTAGAAATATAACAAACTATTTAAAATGTTAGAAAATTATGGGTTTTAAACCACAAAATATATTATAAATATTTTTTTAATCTAATTACGAGAAGGAAAGGTCATCTTACTAACTGTTAGACAAAGTTTAAACTTATTTATTTCCTTAAACTAGCTTTTTATTTAACTAATTTGAAGGAATAAGTTCAAATATTAATAGAACTTTGTAATTATTTAACTGATTTCAAGGAATACATTAAAATATTAATTTAAACAAAATTTTTCACTTGAGAAAGTCGGTACTTTAACAAAATATTTAGATGTTAATATTACCATCTCTAAGTTACAACTATAGCTCTGCTCTTTTTTCAAAAACAAAACCCCAAGAAAAATACATAAAAAGCTCGCACTGAGAATATGGTTTATTCCCCTCAAAAAATGTACACAATTCTCACTTTTGTAAACAATATTAAGAAATATTAATTTTCATTTATCATTTTGATTGAGCGATCAAATCAAAAGAGAATCGCTGCCATCTCCGGTTGTTTTCTCGTGTGATTTCTTTATTATGATAGCAGAGATTCTCTTTTAATGATCTTTGCGCCGTCTTGATTTATGGATCCCCAAAAAACAGAGACCCAAAAAAACCAAACCCGAACTTAGCTTTAGCCGCAAGGTGTCGAAACTGCAAGTTTTCAGAGGAGGGGCTTTCGAAACAAATAAATATATATAGACATGTCTTCAGGCTTGGGAAAATGGGTGAATAGAACGCTAAACTAACGGGGTCCACTCTAATAGAGGGGATCTATAGAGGGCGTGGATCAGCGTGAAAATGTGTGTGAAAATGTATAAAAGTGAAGATCATCAAGGGTTCCCAGGCTTTATAAATACTATTTGTGTTAAGCCATCAACCTGGGGGGCAGAGATCAAATGGAATTTGTTTAAGGTCGCCCTAAAATAAATAGTCTTGATATTAATATCAATTTTGAGGCAGCACCTTAACTCATAATGTATTTAATTTTTTCCATAATTTCTAGCTTTAAGTTACATTTTTTTTATTAGAATGAAAGGGAAGTTGTCTGCCTAAAGCGTTCCTTTGAATAGAAGCGTGTCCTTTGAGACAGAGCCCCGCCTCTGTCAAAAAATCCACCCACTTTCCCCCTTCAAACGCCTCCCTCGTCGAGTGCCTTCGACTCTCGACTTTTGTTCTTTTTTTCCCGGTTCAGCCAAAGACTTAACTTAATTATACCCTGTAAATAGGCATTCGAGTTGTGCAATCCCTTTTGGCCCTTTGTAAAACGACGGTGGGAGGAGTAGGCCGAGGGGTGGGTTCCCCTGATTTCCTGTCCCGGTCCGGTCTCTACAGAGAGATCCTTTTGTAAGCCGCTTAGATCCCGAAGGGTTCCGCTTCCTCCTCCGTCACTCTGGCCAGTGTAAAATGTCCTGTATGCAAGCGTACAAATTAAAATTCGGTTTCTGCGGTTCTGCCACACTTGCATAACACCCAACACCCGGTGCAAACACCACCGACGCGTCAGGCAAACACAACCCATACCAGAAACCATCCCATCCAGAACCAGAAGCAGAACCACTCCTAAAACCACACCGACACGCTCTCTATAATTTATTTTGACATGTTTGCCAACACATTTCAATTGATTTTATTGTTGCCGCGAGTCTAGCTCGCCGCCATAAAAATAAAATAAAGTGAAATCAGATGAAAAGTATCACAATTATTGAAATATGAGAACTTTTGACAGGCGACACTTGGAGAAAATCAGAGGGAATCTTTTTAATAATATTATAGAGGCTAGGGAAATGGTATAGAGTCTTTAATATTTATTGTACATTATGATGTATTATTTTTGAATATTTTAACATCAGTTATTCTCTTGAGTACTGCTTGGAAATCAAGATAAATATTTTAAGATATTTAAAGAAAGGTTTTTCTATTAAAAACTGCTCGGAAGTTAACATAAATATTTAAAAAAATTTAAGCGAACGTTTTTCTTTAAAAATATCTAGAATATTAACATAAATATTTTGAAAATGTTTTAATTTGTATTTTTTAACCTATGTTTACTAACGTTTGCTAATGTTTTTATATATTTTCTGTATGTGAAATTGTGTGTCTTAATTTATGAATTTAAATAACTTATTTAATAAGTTTTTTCTTTATTCCATGAAGTTTTTTATTTTATTGATTTTACAATAGAATAAATTAAAAAGTTAGACAAACTAAATTAAATTAAATTACTGCTGGTTTCAAAAGAAGAATGTTAAGAGCTTAAAAATGTGACTGATTTAGCTTCTTTTATAAGCTTTCATTTGAATTTTCAATAATAGAAGTCGCTTTCCATTTATCCATCTGATCAAAATTGATCTTTGGAATTTTTTCAATATTTTCTTTAATTCAAAAACACTCTCATCTTATTTTTTCGAGTGCCTCCAATAGTAATAACAAGTTGCAGTTATCGCCTACAAATCACCCGAAAACCGCAGAGCAGACAGACTCCCTCGCTGGCAAATAGTTTTGCGGATTTGTAAATTAACAAATTGAATTAAGCGCGCGACTGGGCAGCAGCCTGGCAACCCTGGCAACTTCCACAACCCTCCCCTCCCAAAGGGGGTTTTTAGTTTTATTTTCGACTGGAGTTTACGCCTATTTGCATTTCGCTTGGTTTGCCCGGTTGGTTGGTTGGCTATTTGGTTGATTTTCTTTTTTTTTTTTCGTGATATCTCGAAAATTATGAATAATTCCCTGTGTTTGTTGTTCGATGATATAATCGCGATGATAATCGGTATGTGACATCATGTGGCAAATTGCGGCAATTGTTGTTAATGATTAGGCCGTGCAGAAATTGCAGAGATCAATGGCCTTTGATTGCGGTCACAGATATGTTTGAATTTCTGCAGGTGGCCACAGGACCTAACCCAGATTTTTAAGGTATTTAAAGAGTCCCTTTTCCGCCACTTTAAAGCAATGCATATATATGTTTTCTTAAGTTGAGAGAGATTTTTTTGGTTTGCTGGCAAAAGGGAAAATTTGATATTTGTGCATATTTTAAAGCAAACAATTTGCATGCAAATACACATACATGCAAAAAAGTTTTCCTTCTGTGTTTGCCATATGGCATATGTGCCAGTGTGTGTGCTTTGGTTGTGTTTGTATTTGTAATGCCTCCTCCGCCTGTGAAAATATTCGACATATTTTCCAACAACCAAAGCAAACATCAAAGGATGCTAGGGAAACGAATGTAAAATGCTCTAGGAAGTTTTGACAGAGGGTAGGATTTATTTGAGATTTTTTTTTTGGGATCTTGAAGATTAAATTAACTTTTGGGAGTTGAGAGGAAATTAGTCTTTGAGAGGGACGAACTGGAGTGTATATATATTTTTAGTTCACTTTTAAAGCTTCGAAAAAGAGTTGTATTGAATAATTTGCATTACTTTAACTTATGTTTCTTGATTTAAAATATTCAAAAATAATATATAACATTTTTCTCTCATTATACTTCTAACTGTTTTCACAACTACAACTTATAATATTTTATTATATTACAAACTATTTTTCATAAGAACAAGAGCGTTAGAAATCTTTATTAAATTGATTTTTTATGAGATGCTTTTAGATATCAGAGCTCCTAGTTGGTATTCCTTAAGTAAAGCTATTCATAGTTGAAATATATAATAGTTAAATGAAATTATAATGTAATAAATAAGCTAAAAATTTCCTAGTTTTTTAAGTTTAAGTTCTTTAAATAAATTTAAGACAATTTCTTTGAGCAACTGAAACGTTTTTGGTGTCATTTAACCTGGACGGTTTTATAAGTAAATAAATAAACACATCAAGTTAATTTCAAGTACTTAAATATAAAATTAGTGAATTCAAATATTAAATTTTAAAAAAGTTTTCATACATTCTAATCACTATGTAAGTAAGCTAATTAATTGCTTGAGTTCTCTAATCATAAATAAAAGAAAACACCCGAAAATCGAATAAATTTTACAGACACTTCCTCAAAAGTTTTTCGGAAATACCTCTTACTCTCCCATTGGAGTCCTTCCATAGCAAGCAGTAAATATGCATTTTGTTGAATTTTCCATTTCCATACACCCCCATCCCCTCCCCCTTTAGCCATTTCCATTTGGCCAACCATTTTGCGCATTTTTATGTTGTTTATTTTTGGTAGCTTTTTAAAAAACATCAGAACTTTTCATTTACATATTCGCTTTGTAAAGAGACACACACACACAGAGAGGGCGGCAGGATGGAGGGAGCTGAGCTGGTGTCCTGTGTATCCTTCGGAGCGTTTGCTACATTTCGCCTGGTGCCGAAAATTTGCATAAAATGCAAATGATGCTGAGCGGGGAAAACCAGGGGGGAGGGGGAGGGGGAGGGCGAAAATCGTGGAGGAAGGATGAGCTACCTCGGTTACCGCTGTGGCTTTTTGTGGTCCTTTGCGATATCATATTTATTAAAAGGATTATTGGTGCTTCACTGGCATATCCTGTTAGCTCGCTGCTCAACGAACATTCGCCACCCACTGGGGGCCACCGACAAAAAATTCACCCAAAAAATGGGAATGGGATTGGTTCTCCTTTTGCCCATTTTATGCAAATGAACAACGGCTGCCTTTTGTTTCAGGTTTTTCCTCCTATCTCCTTTACCATGCGAAAATATGCTCCTCTTGTTATACCCTTGCAGGGTATTATCATTTTAGTTAGAAGTTTGTAACGCAGTAAAAGAGGAGAAAATGTAAAACTATAAAAATAATAATTATATGAAAGTATATATGTATATAATATTTAATATTATAATAGATCCAATTGCAGTCTGCAATGCTGTTTTTTATCTGAACTAATTAAGAAAATAAGGTACAAGCTTAATACAACCTACAATTGGATCGTGTTTCCAATCCAGACCGAACATGGAAGTTTTTTGGAAGTGGCTCTCTCGCCAACTAGGTGAAACATTGCTGCCTTTCATTATCTCGGAGTGTCCTCTCTCAGTGGCTGTTGGAAATCAGTTCCTCCAAAGATGCCGGGTGAAGCGGAGAAAAAAAAATGCAGAAAACTTTTGTTGGCAAAAAGATCGGTTACAAAAGTGAATTGCGGAAAACTTAAAGCGAAGATATAGTGGCATGTGCAGAAGGTGTACTTAGTCAAGATCCGTGCATTGTTTTTGGCTAATTTATTTGGTTGGTTTTTTATGTGCAAGTGCAAGCGTAAAAAGTCATTGCCAATTTCCATTTAATAAGAAAAAAGAGAGATGTAAAAGACGCCGGTGAATAAAATGTATAAGTTTGAGTGTTTGAGTGCCTTAAGAAAATGAGATGATATTTTTTTTTCAACAACTTATGTAAGCCGGTAAGTGAATGAAAACCATTTTTTCTCTTATCCTCTTCTTTTTTTGTCTTCGAGCTTTTTTCTTTTCTTTTTTATTCTTGTCCTTTATATATGTACATATGTGTATGTATATTTCGTAGAAGCTTCTGACTTTGCATGTTCTCTTGGAAAGTGGAGAGCGAGAGAGCCGCTTAAATACGATCCACTTTTGTGGTTGCCAATTTTGTCATTTGGAAGCTGCTGCCTTTGCTTAACTTTTTTCTTGACTTTAAATTTTATCAAAATCTAAATATTAAATAATTTACATTCATATATAATTTTTTTTATGTATGTACATATATCTCCTGCTAGTTCTTATTTTCTTTTATCAAAATGAATCGATTCTTAATGATCCAATGACGAACTGCAAGGGTATACATACTTCGGCACGCCTAAGTGAACTTTCTTCCTTTCTTGTTTTACTTTATTTTTTTATTATTCATCGCTGGGCGCCGCCATATTTGATTTAAAAGTTGACGCCGCCGAAATGTTTCAAAAGCCTTGTAAAAGAAAAGAAGAACAAAAATTATACAAATACAATTAAAATGGGCGAGTTTTTCTTTTACAACTTCGGGGGAATTTTCATTGAATCTTCACCTGATTTCACACCTGGCACTTAGCACTCGGAGAGCCGAAAAGCCGGCGCTATCTTTGGACTTGGCGCTTTGTTATGATTGCACTCTATTTACTTGGATTTTCTCACCTCCGAACTCGGTTTATTTCTAATGAAGTCGAACATTTTCGGTTGCACTTTTATGGCCCAACGAGCGTCTCTCCTGTGATGGGAAATTCGAAGGATTCCTTGGGAATTGAGATGGGTTATGGTTTTATAGATTGGTTTCGTATAAGTTGGGTCTATTTCAGGTGATAATTGGTTAGAGTTTTTAAGGAAGTTTCGCTTTATGACTGTTTCTAATTTTTTAAGGACCTTAAAGCATATTCAGTGGTATGCCTTTAATATCAAATAAAAAGTAATAAGAATTAGATCGTTCTCTTGAATAAATAATTGTATTTTGTACACTTTAAACAGTTAAAAACTATTTTTTTATAAAAAAAAAATTTATTCATGCTCTACAAAAATGATTTTAGCTTTAAAATTTTTAAAATGGTGTCTAAAAATATGTAGGGCTGTTTTTGAGATACTTATTCGGAAAATATGTTTTCTTTTGAAAAATATTGTATCCTAATTGTTTATATCCTTTTGGGATTTTTAAAACCACTTGTAGCATTCCCAGATATTTCGATTTGCCTAATATCTCTTTTATTTTAGCATTAAGAACTTCATATCATATAATCCATCAAAAGTGAAAGATAGTTACGTTTTAATTAAACTAACGTTTACAATAAATCTTAAAATAAATAAAACCCAACTGTCATTTTAAATATTTTCTTAAACTAAAATTACCAAAACATCAAACCGTAAAAGTGAAGCCCGAATCTCTTTATTCTCTCAACTCCCGAAGGGCCTTTTCGAATATGCCTTAATTTAAGGTGCCCACATTTTAAAGGCCTCTCCCTTCCGCCTTTTAGTATGTCAATTCAAGAGTTCGTTTCGGCATGACATATTGCAGCAAGTGGAAATTTGCTCGATTCCAGCAACCCCTCGGCCCCAAGTCAACCCCCTTTTCGGAAAAAGCCAGCCCCCTCGCACACAGATAGCACCCTTGGCCACACAGATGACACCCACATATGGCACTAACACCGCCAATTTGACGCCAAGTGAGTGCCTGTGTGTGTGTTTACCCCTGCCACATTTTCCCCATTTTCCATACCCGGAAACCCCCCACACATCCCTCCCCCCTTCGATGCCGGTGCCCACTTGTCAGTCATTTTACGAAAATGTTAAAGTATCAAATTCATTGGAATTGCGTTGAGAATGTTTGACAGTTCATAAATGCCCGACGCTTGACTTGCATAAATATTTTGCAAGGCCTCCCGGAACGGATGGAAAATGTCATGGAAAATGGAGGAGGTGGGTCTGGCGACAGTGGGCGGAAAACTGTGTGGCATGTGTGTGTGTGGCTCTGAGCACTTAAAAAAGTTTCCAAAATGCGAAAAGTCAAACAAACGTCCGCGCCTCTTGACAGTTGTCCCCCCCTACGTTTTCAGTTTTCCGCTTTCCATCCGCTTTCCCCATCTCGCATTGCTGAGCATTTTCCCCCATTTCATGGTTGCCATTTTGTTTCGAGAGTCGTAAAAAGTTTCCCCCGTTTTTTATGTTCCCCCCTCATTGTTTTTCTTTCATTTTTCAGCTTATATTTTATTTATTTTGTTTGTTTTTCTATATGTTTTTTCTCACTTTTTTGTGGGTTTGCGTCGGCGCAGTGTGAAAGTTGCTCAACCGAGAGAACTCACTCAATACTCAGCGTGTGGGCACTGCCACGGAGATAAACACTCGACTCAAGGGGCGTTGCCCAAAACTATCGAGTGAAACACACACTCTTTGAGTGGGTGAGTTTCTCGGGGACAGGGTGTTTCTGCTTAATTCCAATTTTCAGCTGCTGCTGACGGAAAAACAGCTGTTGGCCGGAGAAATATTCGAGTTGAGTTATGTTTTGTCCGATGCTAGGAACCTTGTTATGGGCCTTTCAGGATTGCCTTAGTTGGCTTCGTGGAAATGTGAATGACAGGAGGCGTTGTCGCCGCACGTTCCCTGTATGGAGGGTGCGAGCTCCGAGGCCTAGCGCCGGCAAAACAATTCCCTGTGCTTCAAATACGTATATAATATAGGTTTATGTAGCTATTTACAAATTTTCTAGGTCACTTGGGTCTTGAAATTAAATATATTCATTAAATAAAGGAAATAGAAAAGGAGTTACTTGGAGTTCTGTGGAGTTGTGTTCACAATTTTAATTTTGATTGAATAAAGTTATTATTACTTATTTTAGGCTAAAAGACAATTAAATTCAACTAAATATATATTCAACATATTGAAATAGCTTTAAGTAAAACTTAAATTAATCTGGTTTTAGTTCTTAAGTTGTTTTATTAAGAGATTTTTTAAATATCTTCTCTTAAATACTTGCTCTTTCATTTTATTTTAAAATTATTTGTATAATTAAATGTTTAACATTAGGAAAACTGAAACATTTATATTTTTTAACATAATTTAATTATTAATTGGTGCTTATTTTATCCCAAAAATCTTTTTACGGTAAAAGGCACATGCTATATATTTTATTTGTATTTTAGCTGTCTCACAGTTTTAATCTTTTTCCTTTTAACAACTTATGCCTCCATCATAATCCCTCCTAAAGCTAAATCCTCCACCTGTTCCCACTCAAATACCTTTATCTCAAAGCCTTTTTCCCGTTAACTCCATCTTGAAAGCCCTTTTGATCATTCGCACCTCAGTTGGCTAAAATTGTATAAAATGGGGCGGCAGGTAAAGGCGCCTAACAATTCACTTCCGCGTCTACAACCATTTCCGCTGCACTACTCAACAAAACAAAAGAAATGCCTAGGAAGGCGACAACAACAACAACAACAACAAAAAATGAGACCTCAAAAAAAAGAAAGCATACGGAAGGCAAATAAATAATAACAAAAGCTGAAAAAGACGCAAAAGTACACAAAACAGCGAACAGGAAAAGGTGAAAAATGTATGTTGAGGTGTCCGCATGCTAAAGTTTTCAGGTGCACTTAAAAAATTTTGAAGTCTGAGGTTAATATTTAAAGCAAAATACTATAGTAAAACAAAAATCACTGTAATAATTAAATAGTTAAAAAATATTGAAGAGTTACAGACCTGGAAAATTACTTCATTACATAAAGGTAGCAAGAAAATTGAAAATGAAATATAAATATTAATAATTATAATAACAACTTCTTAAGGGTGATATTAATTTTTTCCGACTGTTTTTCCTATTCACAAACCCCTATATATATATGCCCCCCTTAAGGTGCCCCCTTTTGTATCCCCAATATTGATGGCTTCTGCACACGAAAAGGTGCAGAACGGCGGAGTATGACGCGATTAGAATCTGTAATTAGTTTTCGTGTATCTGCAATTGTTGTTGCTGTTTGTTTGTTTGTTTGCTGTTGTTGTTGTTCTTATTTTTTTTTTCTTGCTGGGAACTGCACTTGTTTGGCGGCTAAACTTAAAAAGGCGTTAAAACGAGCGCCGACGCTTCAGACACGCGATGTTCACTGTTCTTTTGGCTTCTTGGCTCACGGTTCTTGGTTCTTTGGGGCTAAAAGAACAAAAAAAAAAATAAGAAACTTGGGGGCGGTCTGGGGGAATCATCGTGATGAATGGCATCCCAGATGCAACACCAGCAGAAAAAAAAAAGAGGAAGCGACCTGTCATGAAAGCCAATTGCCGCTGTTTGCCCTCGGCTCTCTGAATGGTGCCACAAATTTTAAAGGCATGCAGGATGCTCTTAAAATGTGTTTTTATGTATTTATAAGTATAACAAAATTGTATTTAAGATGCTGATAATTTTTACTTATATTTTAATATATAAAACTCAAATTTAAGTATAATCAAAAAGGTTTTTAAGACTTAACAAGCATTTTCTTTTTGATATACACTTCTT
Organism: Drosophila punjabiensis; assembly: GCA_008042585.1. NCBI lineage: Eukaryota > Metazoa > Arthropoda > Insecta > Diptera > Drosophilidae > Drosophila > Drosophila punjabiensis. The sequence continues at coordinate 10,185 of VNJR01007394.1, forward strand.
GACCATTTCAAGGAAATTTTAATGTTGATCAATTAATTTAAAAAATCAAAACAAATATTTAAAATAATGACAATTTTTTAATTTAGGAACACTTGCCTTTGTTTTTAAAAATATTTACCAGATGCAACAGGTAATTATTTATATTATAAAATACTCATTTTATTACAATATGACATTTATAATCTTTTAAAAACATATTTACCTCTAGGATATTTTATTTATTGATAAAATATGGGTTATGTCATATAAATATAAGGATTTTCCCTTTATTTAAAGTATAGGGTTTTGGTCATCGTTTAAATTATATCGATTTCGTATCATAATCGAATGTTTGCTGCTTGTCGTTTGTCGTTTGGCGGCACCATCATCATGCCCGATATAACAACTACAAAAACACCGACACCACACGCACACACACCACACACTCACGAGGCAGAAACAACAACAATAATCAACGCACAACATCAGCAAACAACAACAACAACAATGGCAAACAGTAGTGGCAACAAACAGGCTCATTTGCATATTTACCAAACAAACACACGCACACACACACACGCCCGGTGCGGTGTGTCTGAGTGTGCCAAAATATACGATATCGTGTGCTCATAATAAGTATCTGATAAGTAATGATATACAAACACAGATACAAAGATATAGATACAGATACAGGCGGTGCAAGTGTGGCTGCTGCCAGCCTACAACCACTCTGTGTGTGTGTGTGTGTGTGTGTGTGCGATAAATGCATTCACAAAATGGCTGAACACCGCAACGCACACCCACACACAAGCACACACACCCGCAGAGAGAGAGTGACCGTTATGCAAAGTGCAATGGCTGCTGTTGTTGCACTTGCAGGAAGCCAGCAGCTGCACTCGAAGGAAATTCGTTATTAAATTATAGTTGTTAAATAATAGTAAGGAGGCCTTTTTTTTTATATGAATTTTTTTAACCTTCTAATTTTAGTCAGAAGCTTGAAACGCACTAACGTATTACTTCCAATGTATAAATCATATTTATTTTTCATCTGCATCAACAGCTGAATAGATCGGGTCCGGCAAAAAAATCTTTTAAAAAATGTTTGAAATTTTGTTGATAATTTTACAATTGTAAAAAGACGAACCAAACTTAAATTTTTTTTGGTTTAAAATTCAAGATGCCGAGATGGTAACGGAATAAAAACTTACACAGGAAAGCTTTCCAATTTAAAATTAATGCATTTTTGGCTGAGTTTTGATCAATTTTAAACTGCACTTTAGCTTCCTTTTTTGTTTGGATACTTAATTTATATTTTAAAGCAATATAGCGCTTATAATTGCAAGAAAATATACAATAAATAATAATAAAATAATTTATAAACATAGAAATACAATTTTCTTCAAATTAAGTTAAAATTTAGATAATAAATTGGCCTAATAACAGCCTAATAAATTTTTTAGATTCATAATGTTTAGCGTTCCAGCTTTTAAAAAAATAAAATGCTATTGATAAAGTCAGCTTTTAAGTGTGATTTATTGTTTGACATATTATACTTAATATAAAGACAACGTTTTGACGGTGGTTTCAGAGGCAAAACTAGCTACAAAAATAACTCAATTTTTCTCAATGTGCATTACACCTTGCATTTGCTGTTGCCGCTTTCGCAAAACTCTCGTTTGAGTTTGGCTTTGTGGCGCATTTTTGGCGTAACACAAAGTGAAACACACACATACAGTTGGAGCCCTGGACAGCAAACCAAAGTCAATGGGAGCTGCAACTGCAACACAAATCCCACATCAAAAGCAACTGAATTGAAAGACTGTAATTTAATCAATTTAAAAGTACAGCATAAAGTGAAATTAAAGAGGTAAAAAGGATGTAGATGATTGATTTTAGTTGGCAACCATATATTAATTGATTTCACAAAAAGATACATAGTTGCAAGCTTAAATTTTAGTTTGCTTAAATTTACTTTCCATGAATATAAAAAATCTATCTTAAAAAACTCTCTCTCCGCCCATTTAATACACATAATCTCCACACAGCTCGGTTGTTACCAAAAAAATCTCTTCACATTAATCACATTTTGAAACGAGAAACGTGCTATATAAAGCCTTAAATGGAACTCGCTTGACACTTTGCTCGCGTTTTATGGCCAGACTTGAGACACAATCAAAAATTATTTATTTATGTTGTTTTTTGTCGCATAAATTGTGAATACGTCCCAAGCAGATCATAGATCGTGGTTCCGTATATAAAAAAAAAAAAAAAAACTATACCTGCAGCACATTAAAGAGCCATTAAATTGCGGGAAGCTCTTATTTTAATGGATCCACTGAAAACCGAATACCGAAATATTTTAGTAATGCCCTCAAACTAGATTCTTGTTTATAGAAAATCAATTAAAAAACTATTCCATTCGACGGGGGCCTAATTAAAAAATGAAATTCCAAAGAATAGAGTCATTTGATGGTAAATCTCTATCGGACAAATTATAAGGTTTATTGGCTTTAACGTTTTATCTATTTTCAAGCATTTTAACTGTAGTTTGAGTGGAAAAACT